>WNWK01004526.1:105000-138210 GCA_009830355.1 Cherax destructor | reverse complement strand
CCCACAGTGAAGGATGGTGTGGTGTAAACCCAGCAGTGAAGGATGGTGGTGTCAACCCAGCAGTGAAGTATGGGTGTATGTACAACCCAGCAGTGAAGGATGGTGGGGTACAACCCAGCAGTGAAGGATGGTGTAGGAACAACCCGAGGAAGAAGGTGAGTGACAACCCAGCAGGAAGGATGGTTAGGAAACCCAGCAGGAAGGAGGTGTGGTAAACCCACAGTGAAGGAATTTAAACCCGAGTGAAGGATGGTGTGGTTAAACTAGCAGGAAATGGTGAACATCCGCGTGAAGGATGGTGTGGTGTACAACCTAGCAGTGAAGGATGGTGTGGTGTACAACCCAGCAGTGAAGGATGGTGTGGTGTACAACCCAGCAGTGAAGGATGGTGTAGTGTACAACCCAGCAGTGAAGGATGGTGGGTGTACAACCCAGCAGTGAAGGATGGTGTAGTGTACAACCCAGCAGTGAAGGATGGTGTAGTGTACAACCCAGCAGTGAAGGATGGTGTGTACAACCCAGCAGTGAAGGATGGTGTAGGTACAACCCAGAGTGAAGGATAGTGAAATCAACCCAGCAGTGAGGATGGTGTGGTGTACAACCAGCAGGAAGGATGGTGTGGTCATCCGGCAGTGAAGGATGGTGGGTACAACCAGCAGTGAAGGATGGTGTGGTGTACAACCCAGCAGTGAAGGATTGTGGTGTACAACCCGCAGTGAAGGATGGTGTAGTGACAACCCAAGAAGAAGGATGGTGTACAACCCAGCAGGAAGGATGGTGTAGGTACAACCCAGCAGTGAAGGATGGTGTAGTGTACAACCCAGCAGTGAAGGATGGTGTAGTGTACAACCCAGCAGTGAAGGATGGTGTGGTGTACAACCCAGCAGTGAAGGATGGTGTGGTGTACAACCTAGCAGTGAAGGATGGTGTGGTGTACATCCCAGCAGTGATGGATGGTGCGGTGTACAATCTAGCAGTGAAGGATGGTGCGGTGTACATCCCAGCAGTGAAGGATGGTGTGGTGTACAACCTAGCAGTGAAGGATGGTGTGGTGTACAACCCAGCAGTGAAGGATGGTGTGGTGTACAACCCAGCAGTGAAGGATGGTGCGGTGTACAATCTAGCAGTGAAAGATGGTGCGGTGTACATCCCAGCAGTGAAGGATGGTGTGGTGTACATCCCAGCAGTGATGGATGACGTAGTGTACATCCCAGCAGTGATGGATGACGTAGTGTACATCCCAGCAGTGATGGATGACGTAGTGTACATCCCAGTAGTGAAGGATGACGCAGTGTATATCCCAGCAGTGAAGGATGACGTAGTGTACATCCCAGCAGTGATGGATGACGTAGTGTACATCCCAGCAGTGATGGATGACGTAGTGTACATCCCAGCAGTGATGGATGACGTAGTGTACATCCCAGCAGTGATGGATGACGTAGTGTACATCCCAGCAGTGGAGGATGACGTAGTGTACATCCCAGCAGTGATGGATGACGTAGTGTACATCACAGCAGTGAAGGATGACGCAGTGTACATCCCAGCAGTGAAGGATGACGTAGTGCACATCCCAGCAGTGATGGATGACGTAGTGTACATCCCAGCAGTGATGGATGACGCAGTGTACATCTCAGCAGTGATGGATGACGCAGTGTACATCCCAGCAGTGATGAATGACGTCGTCTTCGTATCACTTGTTGTACCTTTAACAGTACTTCAGGGTTACAGAAGATTTTATTTCCGTATAGACTATGAGATCTTGTACTATCATCTGCTCCATTGTATTCCCATGTACTCTTATGTACTCTGATGTACTCTTATGTACTCTGATGTACTCCTGTTCCTTAGACTTTTTCGCAATTTTAATATTTATTGGTAGGTGTAATATTTGTCAGGAAACAGAACAAGTGTTTCCTGACGCGGGGTCTTAGTCATATGATGGCCCACAGTTGGAGCTTTTGGTCATCTGACCGAGGCCTTCCGCTGGCTTACACCTCCACACCTTTAAAAATTATAGTTAATATTACAACCATTTTAGTATAATAATTATTAGCACTATTAATTATTATTGTTGATATCTATTATTTTTATTTATATTATAATTATAAGTTATTATTACCAATATAATTTCACTATATCCACGTTTTAATTAATCATCTAAGATATTGGTATGTGGCCAGCGCACCTGTCTGGCTGCTGGGCAAAAAAAAGGTTGAAAGGTCGCGCCTACAAATATCTCGGGTCATTTCTCATGGAGAGACAGAGAATGTACTTTTCTTTCTCTCTCTCTTCTTCCATTAATTTGTTTATTATCATCTATTCATGACTGTTTGATCTTTGGTTCTTTCTCTCCCTCCCATCCCTCTCCCCCCCCCATACACTCACTTGTCACACTAATTGCCCATTACTGTAATCCGACGTAATCCGTATTTTTTCATTCCTAAGTAATCCTTATTTTTGTCATTGTTACTTCGGAACGAAGTCTTATACTGCCTCTGCGATCCTCAGAACTGCTTATTTCCTCTTCGTCTTTTGCAAAATGTAATGCATCACCAATGTGCTGCTACCTTATTCTATATGGCATTTACAGAGTGAGGAATTAAAGCCTATCTATGTATCCCTTGTTAAAGGTGTTGATATATGTGTCAGCCTGAGCTGGGAGGCTTCAGTATGGCGATGATGGTATCTTCAAGTATTCCATTAAAGATTCATCAGCTGCTGCCGAGATTTGATTCCAGCAGAGCTGGAGTTACTATTACTTGAGAATTATTCTCTCAGGATGGCCTATTCCATAAATAAGAGTAATGGGACTTTTATGGGGATATCTCCGTCACCACAGAGGGAGGCAGAGTTTCAGGAGATGGAATTAACAGATGAGAGAGGGAGAAAAAGTTGTGAAATTTGGATTTCGTTATATTTCTTAGAAAATTCATTACAGTGTAGATTCATTGTTGCAATAACCTGTCAACATTTTCAAATAACATTATAGGCCTTAGAACACATACCTGCACTAGCCTAGCGGCAACCAATGTTAATAACAACAAATTCTAGGCTATTATTACTAAGCAAAATACACTAAATGTGGTCTTACCCAAGATAAGTTGGGCAGGGCTAAGTTACATTAAGGTGTCTTTAAGGAGTGGGGGGTAACTTGATCTTGATCTGAGGACTAGAATTTTATTTCCCTTATACTCTTCACTTCTCCTGATTATCAAACTAATCCTAAAAAAAAAAATATTATTACAGTGAAGAGCAGTAAACACACAGGGGTCATTCATCGCCTGGAGTAGTAGGAGGCGATCAGGTTCGATCCATAAAACGAAAGGATAGGTCCATTGCCTTGGATCAAGAACCCCGCACCAGCAAAGAGGCACCTCCCTTGAGAGTGAGAATATATAAACCACCTCTGGCTCTTCCTCGCTAACTCTTGTTAGAGAAAACTCTTTATTTTTATTTTTCAGTCTCTGATATTTTCAGTTTTGGGTCTTTTAACGCGGCTGACATCGGCTCTTTCATCTGCACGGCTCACCGTGCTTTATTGTTGTCTGGAAAATAATCTGCCTCTTAATCCTGGCCGTGAAGGCGTTTTCCAGTAAATCCGCATTAGCGCCGGATTCTCTCTCTGGGTTCAATCCGCAGAATGATACAAAAACTCCCACCTTCGTATTGAGTGGAGGGTAATGATCTTGTTTGGTTTAAATTAATCCTTTATTATTTTGCCTCCTGACCTGCCGACTCTCTCACACATTCGTCTCTCTCTCTCTCTCTCTCTCTCTCTCTCTCTCTCTCTCTCTCTCTCTCTCTCTCTCTCTCTCTTTGTTTCCTTCCTCCCTGAGAGAGGCAGTGTCGGAATGGGCGATAGTGACGCGTGGGGTTCCACAAGGGTCACCACTGGGACCAATGCCGTTTCTTGTGAACGTAAACTACATGACTGAAGAAACTGAATCATGGGTATCCCTATTTGCAGATGATCTGAGATTAATGAACACAATACAAACAGAAACAAACCAGGAAAGGCTACAAGCGGATCCAGACACACTACAGGATTGGTATAACAAGTGACATTCAGAATACAGCTCCAGTAGATACAAAATTATAACAATTGGGGACGGGAAAAGACTCGGGGAATAATGCCTGCCGAACCTTATTCAAGGAGAAGGACCTCAAGGTGAGCATTGTACCGAGCATATCTCCCGCGGCGCACATCAACCGAATAACTGCAGCAGCAAACGCATGTCTGGCAAATGTGAGATTATCTTTCAGGAACCTCGGCAAGGAGTCATTATGACGCCACATACGGCATATATCTTGGAGTATGCAGCTCCAGTATAGAACCCACACCTAGTCAAGCATGTCAAGAATCCGGAAAAAGGTGCAGAGGTTTGCAACGAGACTAGTCTTGGAGCTAAAAGTTAAGATTAATGAGGAAAGGCTAAAGAGCAAAACCTGATGACATCACAGGACAGAAGGACCAGGGGGAGGGGGTGACATGACATTGACATACAAAATACTGAATGGAGTTGATAGGGTGGATATTGACAGAATAGTGGTAGTGGTAGAGTCAGGATTCATACATTTATTTTATTAACTCATAGGCCGTTTCCCACCAAGGCAGGGTGGCCCGACAAAGAAAAACTTTCATCATCATTCACTCCATCACTGTCTTGCCAGAGGCGTGCTTACACTACAGCTACAAAACTGCAACATTAACACCCCTCCTTCAAGAATAGTTATGATAAGGCTCATGAAGCCAGTAAAGAGCAAACTGGTAGCAGCCAGCGGAAAGGAGTGTCCAGGAGCTGAAACTCGACCTTTGCAACCATATGTAAGTGATTACGCATCACATGATCGATATTCAGCAGAAATATATCACTCATGGACAGTGTGGCCAAGCCATTAACTCAGCCGGCTCTCGCCTCGAGATAGCTGAAGCTATATGGGTCTCGTGACAGCTGAAGCTATATGGGTCGCGTGACAGCTGAAGCTATATGGGTCTCGTGACAGCTGAAGCTATATGGGTCTCGTGACAGCTAAAGCTATATGGGTCTCGTGACAGCTGAAGCTATATGGGTCTCGGGACAGCTGAAGCTATATGGGTCTCGTGACACCTGAAGCTATATGAGTCGCGGGACAGCTGAAGCTATATGGGTCTCGTGACAGCTGAAGCTATATGGGTCTCGTGACAGCTGAAGCTATATGGGTCTCGTGACAGCTGAAGCTATATGGGTCGCGTGACAGCTGAAGCTATATGGGTCGCGTGACACCTGAAGCTATATGAGTCGCGTGACACCTGAAGCTATATGGGTCTCGGGACAGCTGAAGCTATATGGGTCGCGTGACAGCTGAAGCTATATGGGTCTCGTGACAGCTGAAGCTATATGGGTCTCGTGACAGCTGAAGCTATATGGGTCTCGTGACAGCTGAAGCTATATGGGTCTCGGGACAGCTGAAGCTATATGGGTCTCGTGACAGCTGAAGCTATATGGGTCGCGTGACACCTGAAGCTATATGGGTCGCGTGACAGCTGAAGCTATATGGGTCTCGTGACAGCTGAAGCTATATGGGTCTCGTGACAGCTGAAGTTATATGGGTCTCGTGACAGCTGAAGCTATATGGGTCGCAGGACAGTTGAAGCTATATGAGTCTCGTGACAGCTGAAGCTATATGGGTCGCGGGACAGCTGAAGCTATATGGGTCTCGTGACAGCTGACGCTATATGGGTCTCGTGACAGCTGAAACTATATGGGTCTCGGGACAGCTGAAGTTATATGGGTCTCGTGACAGCTGAAGCTATATGGGTCGCGTGACACCTGAAGCTATATGGGTCGCGTGACAGCTGAAGCTATATGGGTCTCGTGACAGCTGAAGCTATATGGGTCTCGTGACAGCTGAATCTATATGGGTCTCGTGACAGCTGAAGCTATATGGGTCTCGTGACAGCTGAAGCTATATGGGTCTCGTGACAGCTGAAGATATATGGGTCTCGTGACAGCTGAAGCTATATGGGTCTCGGGACAGCTGAAGCTATATGAGTCTCTTGACAGCTGAAGCTATATGGGTCGCGTGAGACCTGAAGCTATATGGGTCGCGGGACACCTGAAGCTATATGGGTCTCGTGACAGCTGAAGCTATATGGGTCGCGTGACACCTGAAGCTATATGAGTCTCATGACAGCTGAAGCTATATGAGTCTCGTGACAGCTGAAGCTATATGGGTCGCGTGACAGCTGAAGCTATATGGGTCTCGTGACAGCTGAAGCTATATGGGTCTCGGGACAGCTGAAGCTATATGAGTCTCTTGACAGCTGAAGCTATATGGGTCGCGTGACACCTGAAGCTATATGGGTCGCGGGACACCTGAAGCTATATGGGTCTCGTGACAGCTGAAGCTATATGGGTCGCGTGACACCTGAAGCTATATGAGTCTCGTGACAGCTGAAGCTATATGGGTCGCGTGACAGCTGAAGCTATATGGGTCGCGGGACAGCTGAAGCTATATGAGTCTCGTGACAGCTGAAGCTATATGGGTCTCGTGACAGCTGAAGCTATATGGGTCTCGGTACAGCTGAAGCTATATGGGTCTCGTGACAGCTGAAGCTATATGGGTCGCGTGACACCTGAAGCTATATGGGTCGCGTGACAGCTGAAGCTATATGGGTCGCGGGACAGCTGAAGCTATATGAGTCGCGTGACACCTGAAGCTATATGGGTCTCGTGACAGCTGACGCTATATGGGTCTCGTGACAGCTGAAGCTATATGAGTCTCGTGACAGCTGAAGCTATATGGGTCTCGGGACAGCTGAAGTTATATGGGTCTCGTGACAGCTGAAGCTATATGGGTCGCGTGACAGCTGAAGCTATATGGGTCGCGTGACAGCTGAAGCTATATGGGTCTCGTGACAGCTGAAGCTATATGGGTCTCGTGACAGCTGAAGCTATATGGGTCTCGTGACAGCTGAAGCTATATGGGTCTCGTGACAGCTGAAGCTATATGGGTCTCGTGACAGCTGAAGCTATATGGGTCTCGTGACAGCTGAAGCTATATGGGTCGCGTGACACCTGAAGCTATATGGGTCGCGTGACAGCTGAAGCTATATGGGTCTCGTGACAGCTGAAGCTATATGGGTCTCGTGACAGTTGAAGCTATATGGGTCTCGTGACAGCTGAAGCTATGGGTCTCGTGACAGCTGAAGCTATATGGGTCTCGTGACAGCTGAAGCTATATGGGTCTCGTGACAGCTGAAGCTATATGGGTCTCGTGACAGCTGAAGCTATATGGGTCTCGTGACAGCTGAAGCTATATGGGTCTCGGGACAGCTGAAGCTATATGAGTCTCTTGACAGCTGAAGCTGTATGGGTCGCGTGACACCTGAAGCTATATGGGTCGCGGGACACCTGAAGCTATATGGGTCTCGTGACAGCTGAAGCTATATGGGTCGCGTGACACCTGAAGCTATATGAGTCTCGTGACAGCTGAAGCTATATGAGTCTCGTGACAGCTGAAGCTATATGAGTCTCTTGACAGCTGAAGCTGTATGGGTCGCGTGACACCTGAAGCTATATGGGTCGCGTGACAGCTGAAGCTATATGGGTCGCGGGACAGCTGAAGCTATATGAGTCTCGTGACAGCTGAAGATATATGGGTCTCGTGACACCTGAAGCTTGTTTAAATAACGCTACGTCACACAGCTGGCTCTAGCTTCACCCTGTTCCCTGTGTTTCTTAATATTAAATGAAACACACACCTATAAATGCACTTCTCAAGGAAGTCATTCAGTGATCCAGGATTTGCTAATGCGTTGAAGATGGATGGCAGCTTGTATACATATATATTATAAACCTGCCTGGATCATTTAGCTTCCAGAATACTGGAGGCTTCAAGCAGGCACTGGACAGGCACCTAAAGTCGGTACCTGACCAGCCAGGCTGTGGTTCGTACGTTGGACTGCGTGCGGCCAGCAGTAACAGCCTGGTTGATCAGGCTCTGGTCCAACATGAGGCCTGGTCACAGACCGGTCCGCAAGGGCGTTGACCCCTGGAATTCTCTCCAGGTAAATCCAGGTAAACATAGCGAGATGCAACCACTTTGCTAATCTGTTTATCTACACTAGCCTATTTAATTGCAGTAACCAGTTCAACTCTAATAACCCATTTAACTGCTAATTTTCCTTTATCTAACTGTGCTACCCTATAATTTGCATAGTAGAAGTAGTAATTCTTAGCTGAACCCACAGTAAAGGAAATAAAGGAGTGAGGAGGCAATAAATACATCGTCCCGTCATGGCCCACTCAGCACACACACAACACAGTTGTTCTCCTGACGGCGCTGATGAAGCTATCAGACACCTGTGTATACTGTGCCTGGCCACACAGTCACAACACCACCACCACTTCTGGCAAGAGCGTGCCAAACAATGCTCTTGTTTTTTTTTATACTTTTTTTAGTACGCGATGTCCGTGTCACACCGCCCAGAATGGCTCCCTCTTCTCGAAATCGAGGCGCTATGGCTCTTTAACTTATTTACGATTCGCGGAAACGATACCCATGAATTACGGGTTGTGTTTTCGCACATTCGCGCATTTCGCGATAATCGGATATTTATGTTAATCCGGCTTTTCAATTTTCCGGCAGTTATTGCCGTTGTGAACGATGGCTAACAGCACACCACTGGGAGCTAGACGGTGGTAAGGTGTAAGTCGGTATTGGAGTGGAAGAGAAGTGTGAGTTAAGGAGGACGTCAAGAGTGGGGGTAAATGGGTTCAGTGAACGTGTGAAGGATGGCCACCACCGGTGCGAGTAGAGGCTGGTATATAGGGCAGTAAGAACATAGTGCCGAGTACACGGGGTTGACACTGGATGAGTGCAGAGTACACCGGAGGACATGGCAGTGAGTGAATGAGTACACGGGAGGATATAGGAGTGACGGAATGAGAGTACACGGAAATGCATAGGGGTGACATAGTAAGGAAAGAATGCATGGGAGTACATGGTAGGTGATTTTTTTTTCATTCTGTAATTATCTGTGAAAAGGGGATTACTGAGAGAGAGAGAGAGAGAGAGAGAGAGAGAGAGAGAGAGAGAGAGAGAGGGAGAGAGAGAGAGAATAAGAGAATAAATCATTGACATTAACCTATGCTAACCCTAAACAGCTTACATAGAAAACTTAGCTAAGTTTCGCACATAACAGAACCCCAAACGTTTTGTCTTTAAAAGACAGAGGCTGGGGGGAAGGAATGGGGGACAATATCTTCTTAAAAGAAATATTTTCCTGATGAATATTCTTTCCACATGACTTGCTTCCCGGGCCACACTCACGTCTTCATCGGTCGAGCGTAACCAACTATTCTGCCGTCGTGATTTAACTCTTATTTGTTCTGTTTACGGTTTTTTTTTTCCCACTTTATTTTTAATCTCAGTTATTACAATTGGACTGTTACTTCACTTGCCTTTACTTCTATTTACCTCCTCGCTCGGCATATTTGCAGATCGTGGACCGAGTTATTTACCGAAATTTAAAATCGCGGTAATTATTTACTCTGATTTCGTCGCCGGCATTCGCGGAAGTTACAATGTTAACTTATTATGGTAAATTTTCCGAGACATGTAGCATTTCTGCCCGAAATAAGTGTTACAAATTTAATATGGTTAGCGTTGTGGATAATTATTTTACGAAGGAATAAAATTATGGAGCCTCCAGCCTTAGAATGCACCTTACCCCGTCATGAATGATGACGCCTGCGCTTTATATTCAAGCCACAAATATTTTGAAATAAACAGAAGACAGTTCTTCTCGCATTGCAATATTTGCAACATAAATGATGCAAGAAAGGTTAGGAACTTCTTAGGTAAATGTCCGTTAATTCCAATTTAAGGCTCCTTGGCTACTCAGATTAATTATGTTTATATTGTAACTCCCGCAGAGCAGATCCTTCCTCGTAGGTCACTGTAGAAGCGCTGAAGACATGTATTATTTATATAACAAGTCTATGTTTAATAATAACTGACTGGGGTCTGTAAGTGTTTAATTCTAATAACTTCTATGAGTTGATGCGACAGTTATACACACATATGTAGAATAAACTTGACTGGTACCTCCGGGTAGTACCAAATCAACCAGGCTATGATAACTAAGGGCCTGTGAGCTTCTAGCAACAACAGGTTGATTGACCAAGCAATCAACAGAGGCCAAAGGTCACAAGTATGTCAAAGGTTGTGCATTCTGTTAGTTAAGATTTTAACTTGTCTAAAGTATCTTAAAGTCTCATTCTGTTTTATATATATATATATATATATATATATATATATATATATATATATATATATATATATATATATATTAGTTGTTCTTGATTCGCCGGTACTCTCCCGGCCCGCGTCTTTTCCAGATGGTGACCCGGCCTTGGCTCCCTGTCTTGGGAGTGTCGTGAGACCTATGTCTCCCATGGGAGGAGGTACAAGTCCCTCCTCATCTTCTGGGACCAACTGTCCCCATGCCTAGCCACATTCCTCGCCCTCACGGTGCTCGTAGGGAGAAGCTAGGCCTCTGGTCTGCCAACGGCAGTCTTGGGAGCTGCAGGTAGTAGCAAGCTCCAGCTCTGGCACCTTCCCCGCCCCAGGAGGGCTCGTGGGAGTGTTCCTCACCCTAGGAGGGCCCGGTAAATATAATTTGAATGAAAATGAAAAGTTGTCCAGTTAACAGCAAGTAGAAGGAAGACATTTACAAATGCGACCCCTCCCACCAAAAAAAAAAAGCATCTCGGTAAATAAGAGAAAACGGGAAATGCTGTGATCAATGAACTTACCAAAAAAAGGTAACAAATGGAGAGATACTGAGACGGTAATGATGACAGAGAAAGATGTGACGGAGATTACGGGAAGAAGAGGACTGGACAATGTATCACGGAGTGAAGCGGACATGACGAAGGCGTCTTAGATCGCCACGGAAACATTATCGGACACACAAAACACACCGGAGAGTCTCGCCCTCTCACTTCTCAGCTCTTCTTTGAGTGAATTCCTACGGCCGCTTTATTGATATGTTGGATGAATTATGATGTGAGATATGGTAAGGATGTGTTAATGATGGCGGCGAGGGTCGTGTGATGAGGGTCGTGTGATGAGGGTGGTAGTGGTGTGTTAGTGAGGGTGGTACAGTTTTGAAGTTAATAGTGGTGTAACGATTGTGATGAGGGTGGTAGTGGGACAATGAGGGTGGTAACAGTGGTGGTAAGGGGTACTGAAAGTGTAATGGATGCCTTGGTGGTACAATATCATGGACACTGTGGTGGTGATGGTTGTTGCAAACATCAAGGCCTTCATTCTAATGTCCAGGGCAGCTGGTTAATTGGTTTCAACTTGATAATGGTATAAAATATCGACAAGTTGGTTATTAAGACACATGAAACGTTTCGCCTGCACAGTAGACCTCTTCTGTCAAATACGGAGGCAGCAGGAATAGTATGTGAGGTAGTCAGTCCCTCAGCCTGGAGAAGAGTTCAGCTCTATGGTCTTTAACGATATCATTCCAGAGCACAGAAACGCTTCAACAATAAAGATACCTAACTATTGCTCATGTATCTTAATCATCAGTTAGGTTGAAGCCTATCGACTAACCTGTTCAACATCACTCAAGAATACTTTAGTTCCTAAAAATAGGTGGAAGTAGGTCACGAATAAAGGCATGATTTATACTGTATGCACTGAGAAGAAGCAGAGACACTATCACGACATACATAGTACTAGCAGACATAAGCATGGGTGGGGGGGTTAAAGAGATTAGAAGATAAATCACAATACCTTGACTGAAACACTTAATAAATAACACACACATAGGAAAGGAAACTTTAGACAACGTTTCGGCCCCTCCTGGAGCATTGTCAAGTCACAACTGAGCGAGAAAATGTTGAGAAGATCAGAAGACAGGTCTGGAGAAGGAAGGGAGAAGAAAGAAAATCAGTAGACATGTCAGGTGAAGAAAATAATATAGGAAAAGAATAATATTAGAAGTAGGATAGTAGTAATGGTGGTGGTAGTAGAAGTAGTGGAATAGTAGTAGTAGTAGTAGTAGTAGTAGAAGTCGGTGCTGGGTATTAGGAACAGATGAATTACATCTCAAGTGGACAGGGAAATAAATCACTTTGACTGACTTTTTTGGATTATTCTAAGATATTTACACTATGTATGATAATTGTACTTATGTATACCTGTACCTAAATAAACTTATTTACTTATTAAAAAATGGAAGTCCAGGTTGAAGTGACACAAACATACACTGAATGCTAAGTGAACTAGAGAGAAAAAAGTGGAGTACTCTTTAGTGTAAGGATATTTGAGAGAGGACGTAGGTGAGGACAACCTATTAGAAAAGTTATAAATATATTCACAAATGCTGCGAGGTTAGTGAGTGCTCTCACAGGTTGAAGAGTTGTCTTGGGTTGACTGGGTTGGTTAGTGGTGATGGTAGGGGTAGTTGTGGTGGTGGGGACAGTGTGGGCGTGGTAGTGTGGGCGTGGTAGTGTGGGCGTGGACGGGGCAAGGACAATATGAGGGAGAGAGTGTAAGCAACAGCTCTTAGCTTGTAAATAAGTTAACCTAACTCTATAAAAGTCCTATGTAAAGAGAGAGAGAGAGAGAGAGAGAGAGAAAGAGCAGAACCGAGAGAGGCAGACAGCCAGAGCACGTCAGACACAGACAGCAAGACGCCTATTAAAACCATGTTATGGGGATTTCAACGATAGCGTCTTATCAGAGAAACTTACATTTGAGGACCATTCCTGGGAGACACACGCCAGAGATACCATCTCCTTAATCCCTATCAGCAGCTAGGAGTTGTGTGGGACCCCTGGGAAGATAATCCTCATAAAACCTCATTAATATTATCCCTGGGTAGTTCCTTTCTTGTACGGACAGAGACGCAGATGAAATCAAAATAGTGAAGCTCATGGTTGTCTTCCTCTCTCCCATCGTAAGGCGTCGCAATACTTCAAGTTACACCTGTTACGAACTGCTACAACTTGCCTATATCTGCTACAGACTATTACAAAGCTGCTACAAGATCTTACAAGATTGTAGAAGCATGTGGATTAAATAAGTTGCAAAGGTTATTAGCTGTTACAACCAGATACAAGTCACTACCCCATGGCATAAACTGATAAAACTACTACAAGATTATAAGGTGTTGCCACCAGATACAAGTCACTACAGTCTGCTACAAGCAGAGTCAACCAACTGCAACTTGCTAAAAGCTGCTACAAGTCTTTGACAAGTTGAAAAACCTCACTTAAATTATCACAAGGTGCTAATTTTTCTAAATATTAGTAAGCACTTTTTAGTAAATATTAGTAAACAAACTTAACCAGAAAATCAGTAATGACGTTCTTCGTGTCAGCTCGAGATCTAGGAGAGTGAGGTAACCTCACAGCTCGGTGGTAGTGAGTTTCAACATGATGGATTAAACATACGAGTAGCATGTAATAATATTGGTAGAATTACCGACAATATGTTAAGTAAAAGGACACAATTGTAACTAATGTGACATTTTATTGTGGCAACGTTTCGCTCTCCAGGAGCTTTCTCAAGCCGTTACAAGCGATATATGGACACAGTTGGTATATATATATTACATTTTCCTTCCTTTTTCATCAAAGATTGCAAGAAAAGAGCTCTTCAGATCATTAATTCTCCACGCGTCAACTCCACTCCAAACAAAGTTATAATTCTTCCCAACAGCCAGGTTGCATCCAACATTTCTAAAGTATTTGCACAAGCTAACACTAGAGTCGCCATCGCTTCCAGTACTTCTATTAAGGATCTAACCAGGACTAAATCCAAGCACCATGAACCAGTCAACGCAGGGGTCTACACTATACCCTGTGGAGGCTGCGACAGAATTATGTAGGAGAAACAGCAAGAAACCTCGAGACACGCATCAATGAACACATGAATGCATGCAGAAACGATAACCTGAACAACGCCTGCGTACAACACCGAAATTCCAACAATCATCTCATGAAATTCAAAGACGCCCGACTAGTAATCAAAGAAACTAATTTCCGTAGACGAAAATGCCTTGAATCAGCACTTATCTCTGTTTCTAACACAATTAAACAAAACAAAGGCAGCTTCACCATCTCTGAAGTCTTAGCAAGAATCCTCCTGAAAACAGTAAACCCTACCATCACATAGTCTCTCCTGCTAATTTAGCACATCGTAGATGTGGAACACTCCTACTGGCCTTCTATATTTCAACCTCCAGCAGAAATATTTGTCTAACCTATTGTTATACTACCCAAGTATTTGTTTTATCACCTTTTACTCATGTGCATATTGATTGCTCTACCTTATTGTATTACTTCTACTACTACTACTACTACTAATACTACTTATATCACTACTACTTCTAACACCACTAGTTTTTTCACCTCACCTTGACAGTATATATATACCAACTGTGTCCATATATCGCTTGTAACGGCTTGAGAAAGCTCCTGGAGAGCGAAACGTTGCCACAATAAAATGTCACACTAGTTGCAATTGTGTCCTTTTACTTAACATACGAGTACACATGCGTATCTTCATTGGTTGCGTCGTTTCGCCAACCACGAACTTTATCAATCCAATACAGAGAATAAATATTGGAGACGGTGGAAGACGTGGGGAGGTAATCCTTGAGTTTTGTAACAAAGTGAAGTTCAGTTCCTCATCATCTTGTTGGTGTCTTGTACCATTAATGTAATAAATAAGACACCTGGAGCACCTTGGTATCTATTTCCGAAACGTCTCGCCTACACAGTAGGCTTCAGGAGGATACAGAGGTGATTAAAATTGAAAACAGCAGAAACAGTGGGTACAGATGACGTGATCAGCCTTGAGAAGCGTCCAGCTCCAAGGTTTCACGTACTGTGTATGGGAAACGTTTCGGAAATAAAGATATCAAACCACTAAGGGAGTTTGAACCTATGGCGAATGAGTCGTAAAATCCCTGGCCAGTGCGTAAGGGATTTTGCGAGCTGGCCAAGTGGCTCACGCACTGGCCTGGACTCTTACAACTCACTAACCATGGGTTTAAACATCACCCGTTCCGTGGCTTGTTTGCAATTGCCTTATTACGATTCCGTGAGGAAAAGACTCGAACGTCTTGCACATGTCTTTTATTCATTGACTTGACTATAGTGTATAGCATTATCATAGTGATACTTCTGACACCATCCTCACTGATGTCATCCTCGTGTATGCTCGCGGATCTGACGTTATAACCGAACACGGATACTCTGTTCGTGCCACAAAGAACATTTTTGGCAAGGTTCGCAATATAGCATTTGCAGTCAGAGACCTCAACTTCCATATCTTCCTTTGTCTTCAGGGTATATATATAAAACCCTCTGTTGCGCCTCCTTACGCTGCATTATGCTTGCGGATTTAGAGTCGAAATATCACGCCTTTTTGTTCATTGGTTACTCTCAGCGTGAGTTATTCTCATAATGCTGGGATCACCACAATGAATATTGATCAAATATTTAAATATTTAAATTTGTGAGCAATCACAAATCTACATAATTTACTCCATTACTGTTTTGCCAGAGGCGTTGCCTACACTACAGTTATAAAACTGCAACTTATCCGTGATATTTAGTGATAAGAAATAATCGGAATACTAAAAAAGATTCAGGAATATTCAGGATATTGCGTGATAGGGAATATTTATGATTACTGCAGGCAGATTTAGGAATGTGTGTAGGGAATCTTGTGAATATTATCTGGCTTTCATCACAGATGTAAGTTAGTTCTGAGTGTATTAACGAGCCAGGTAACCTGAGTTTATATGACACCTGACGAGTTGAAGGTGATTACACGCGGCTCTGTGCTGACTGCTACTCTATCCATATTATTCTGTGACTTCTGTTTCCCTTCCACCTACCCCCACATGGGGGTGGTGAGGGGACATGAATCAGAGGTGACCGGCGCCTAGCTGTCTCTCTCAGGTGGAAGAGGCGAGCGTCGCGCTGACTTGCCTCTGAGAAATCTTATTCAACCTACCTGTTGCTGATCCTGGATGCATGGGAGAGTGTTAATGAACTTGAGCTGAAGGTTTCCGTCTTCCCGTAGCTTATTTGGCATTGTTAAGATCGCAGGCAGGAGTCCTAAATATTATCTATCACGGAATATCCTGAACATTCTTGAATCTTCCTTAGTATTCCGATTATTCTTTATCACCAAATATCATGACGGATATTCAGAACCTCTCTCTATCATATATATATGTATATATAAATGGTCCAAGTAGGACCGAAACATCGTAGTAAGCTCCTCTCGCCTATGTGCGAGTTATTTGTGTATTCTAGTCATGGTATTGTTCCCTTTCGTTCTTTATAAACTAAGGCTGCAACAGGGGTTTCTTACACAGGATATGACTTTCAGTATGACTGCAATTACTTACACAGGATATGACTTTCAGTATGACTGCAATTACTTACACAGGATATGACTTTCAGTATGACTGCAATTACTTACACAGGATATGGCTTGCAGTAAGACGAATTTTTTTTTTTTTACATTAGATATGGCTTCCAGTATCCCTGGAGTTATTAAGTGCATGTCTTCCAGGAGGACTGGAGTATCTTACACAGGATATGACTTACATCATCTTACATCTTACATGGTATGGCGAATGTTGATCTAGCCATAGTGAGGAGGCTGGGAGGAGGGGGAGAAAGAGGCGAATCACTGGTGTGGGTCGGAATGTATATATTCTTTTTTTGACATCGTGAGTTAAAAATGGCTGGGGTGAACGTCATGATGTATATGCCTTGAAGGAAAGTTAAATATCTTATAAATACTTGGTCCTAGAGAACGAGGTAAGTAAAAACAGGCACAAAAAAAAAGAAAATAGCATTAGATTCATGATGTAGTGGATGTGTTGTGGTCTGTGTTGCAGAATTTCATCTCCTTTACGAGGTGTCATTAGATCAAAGGTATAAAAATAAATACAGATATAGTATAATGAGATCCTTTATTGACAACGTTTCGTCAACACAGTGGGCTTTATCAAGTCACAAACATATTTGTTTATGACTTGATAAAGCCCACTGTGTGGGCGAAACGTTGTCAATAAAGGATCACATTATACTGCATCTGTGTTTATTTTTCCATCGTGTCGGTATTTTATATCTTTTTTTCTCCAGATCAAAGGTGTAATACCACCAAGTTAATGAGTAAGACGTTGTGTAACACCTGGGAATCTTCAGTGAGAGGCGTATCGTCTGCACAGCTGGGTTTTTATTCCTTAATTTTAGATTGATGAAACATGGTACGCAGTTAAACCGTCTTCTAATAAAGTTACCCAGGTGTTGGACATGTGTTTTAATCATCAACTTTAAGAGGTATGTTGATAATGTGAAACATATCCAACAGGACGCTCGACCAAGACCACTAAATCTCTCAGAGGTGGTACCAGTATAAGGCAGAAATGTGCGGGTGGTAATGTCACGCCTCAGGGACGCCGGATACGATGCTCTTCACGTCACCAGCACCTGAGAGCAAGAGAAGACTTGTCGCGTCCTTGGTGTCTTACGACCACCTTTCGCTTCCCGTTACTACTGATGATGGCCCAGAAGCACTTTAACGTCCCTGTACTGTTAGGGTTGTGACCCCAGTGGTTCGTATCCCCCTCCTCCTCCTCTCCTCCTCCTCCTCTTCCCTTCCCTCCGTCCCTCCTTTTCACTCTCCGTTTCCTCTTCCGTCTCACTCTTGCTCGCGTGTTCTTGGCTTCCTCTAGTAATCACGAACTTATGTTAACATGTGTTGATAGTTGCCACGTGTTTGTGTTTACACCTTGACGCGCGAGCTGCTGGTACACGTGGGTGTGGGCGGAGGTGTGAAGGAGCGGTGGGTAATACAATACATATTCATGATATTTAAAAGAATTCTTTCCACATGAGTGTAAATGAGAAATCACACAGTAACAAACTACAGGGTATATATATATATATATATATATATATATATATATATATATATATATATATATATATATATATATATATATATATACTGTCTTTCCAGGGGCGCGCAGATACGGCAGTTCACATGTCACTCTAAACAGAAAATATCCCAAACCCCTCCATTAAAGCGCAAACATTGTACTTCCTACCTCCAGGACTTAAGTTCGGCCAACCGGTTTCCCTGAATCACTTCACAAAATATTACCCTGACCACACTCCAACAGCTCGTCAAGACCCCAAAAAAACATTCGTCTCCACTCACTCGTATCTAACACGCTCACACATGCCTGCTCTATGTTCAAAGCTTTCCTTCATACCAAAAATATGAGGAAAAATAAAAGAAATGCAAGGGGTTCTTAGCTATTGTCAGTAGAACCTGGCATTCAGTACTTTCTTCTTAACTACGCACAAGATGTCTTATCTCTCTCATTCATCAAAGGTTTGTTTCGTACTGAACGTGGTACCTCTTCCCTACTAGACATTCTCAATACCCATTTATCTAATCAGAGTGTTTAATTTCCTTCGATCTACCGCTCGCTGATTTCCATATAATATACTATGGAAATTATAAATTTATTATTGTCTGTTAGTTTAGATTAGGATAAAGTAAATTAATCTCTATTTGCATAGAATTAGCAGACAATAATGAGCCATTGTAGGCCTATATACATAGAGAGGTATATGTCTTTCAGTGCATATGCAAAGAGAATTTACATTAATACCTTTTAAAGGGATTAAATCAATTTTAAACTAGTTGTAAACAGGTTACCACCATCCATATCGTAGAAGCGTTGGCATCCCAACGAAGTAAAGATTTAGACACAGGCGCAACACTTGAGTATCTTTAGTTGTAGACGTTTCGCCCTCCAGTGGCTTTATCAATACAATACATGGACATAATGTGAAGACTGTTGAACTATATACAATAGATGACAGAATCAGTCCCTCAACCTTGGATTTGGATGTTGAAACGTCTACAAATAAATATACCACGATGCTGCTCATGTGTCTAATTCTTCATTTTGTCGGGATTCTATACCATCCATGTACATCCCCACGAGACCAGAAATATTGCATATAAAAGTTCTATGGGTGTGGTGGGGGTGGGGGTGTGCACGAATCAGTACGAAAACACTTGCAACAAGCTAGATGAAGATTAATTGAACAATCACAACCGCTAGCCAGTGCAACAAAGCTCTCGTGATCATTTGTCTTGCAACTCGACCAGCAAAAGATCATTATTAACCTGCGAGACCATACAAGGATGGTTCGTGGAACCTTGCAAGCGCTTCTGGCACGGAATAATTGATGCCTGGTTACTTAGTCAAGGGTTCAGTCATGCCATCTGGCACTGAGTTATAAGTGCCACCACTGCCACCACTAGTTACACAGGAGTGACTGAACCTTCAGCGTAGGTGCACCTGCTGAGAATGAACTAATTGTAAGAGTACCTTTCACCAATTATAAGAGTACCTTTCACCAGTATAACTGTGTAAGACACATATGCAACACTTGGAATCTTTATTGATCGTCAATAAAGTATTGAACATGTGTCTTATTCTTCAACTTGTCGGTATTGCATAGCATTTATAATATGACAATTTGTAATCCCATTTCTCACAGATGTGAAATAAATCATTGCAATAATCCACACCTGCAATATTATTGTATTCTCCTTCCAAGAAAATTTTGCGTAAGTGACACTTTACAAGTAATAGTTCATTCCCACATAGTTTCATCATAAGAGTATAAATACTTGTATTCCCTCGGGTGTTTGTGTGTATTACTGCTACCACCACCACCACCTACAACACCACCACCACCTACAACACCACCATCACTAAAACCACCATTACGAAAACCACCACCACCACCAACAACAACAACAACACCACTACTACCATAATCACCACCACCACCATATCTAAGAGTTATCATGACAACACCCACAGCAAACCACCACCCCACCTGACACTCAGACCCAAGACCACCCCTACGTCACCACCACCCCTGTATCAGACAACCACCACCCCGCTGACACTCAGACAAACGTCACCACCACCCGCTGACACTCAGACAAGCGTCACCACCACCACCACCCGCTGACACTCAGACAAGCGTCACCACCACCACCACCAGCTGACAATCAGACAAGCGTCACCGCCACCCGCTGACACTCAGACAAGCGTCACCACCACCACCAGACACTCAGACAATCGTCATCACCACCACCAGACACTCAGACAAGCGTCACCACCACCACCACCCGCTGACACTCAGACAAGCATCACCACCACCCGCTGACACTCAGACAAGCGTCACCACCACCACCACCCGCTGACACTCAGACAAGCGTCACCACCACCACCACCACCAGCTGACACTCAGACAAGCGTCACCACCACCCGCTGACACTCAGACAAGCGTCACCACCACCACCAGACACTCAGACAAGCGTCACCACCACCCGCTGACACTCAGACAAGCGTCACCAGCTGGCTGACACTCAGACAAGCGTCACCACCACCAGACACTCAGACAAGCGTCACCACCACCCGCTGACACTCAGACAAGCGTCACCACCACCCGCTGACACTCAGACAAGCGTCACCACCACACAGACACTCAGACATAGCTGACCACCTTGACCGGACACCAAACAAGCAAGTTACACAGCTGTGACAAACAGTCGTCACACTCATCAATTCAGCTTGGACAAGTCACCAGCACTCGCTACACTGAAAGCGAACAACCGTCTTCTTGGTACAGCGTCACTGAACAACTACCAGCTTCTGATACATCTGACGTTGAACAAACAACAGTCTTTGGTACAGCACTGAACAAACAGTCTTCCTGAAATCATACATGAATTACTTCTGGTCAATTACCTGGTCAGCCACTGGGAACAACCAGTCTTCTTGGTACAGTCACTGGAACAACTACAGTCTTCCTGGTACAGTCACTGGAACAACTACAGTCTTCCTTGTACAGTCACTGGAACAACTACAGTCTTCCTGATACAGTCACTGGAACAACTAGTCTTCCTGGTACAGCCACTGGAACAACTACAGTCTTCCTGATACAGTCACTGGAACAACTACAGTCTTCCTGGTACAGTCACTGGAACAACTACAGTCTTCCTTGTACAGTCACTGGAACAACTACAGTCTTCCTGATACAGTCACTGGAACAACTAGTCTTCTGTACAGCACTGGAACAACTACAGTCTTCCTGATACAGTCACTGGAACAACTACAGTCTTCCTGGTACAGTCACTGGAACAACACAGTCTTCCTGTACAGTCACTGGAAACACAGTCTTACAGCTACCTTCCTGATACAGTCACTGGAACAACTACAGTCTTCCTGATACAGTCACTGGAACAACTACAGTCTTCCTGGTACAGTCACTGGAACAACTACAGTCTTCCTGGTACAGTCACTGGAACAACTACAGTCTTCCTGATACAGCCACTGGAACAACTACAGTCTTCCTGGTACAGTAACTGGAACAACTACAGTCTTCCTGGTACAGTCACTGGAACAACTACAGTCTTCTTGGTACAGTCACTGGAACAACTACAGTCTTCCTGATACAGTCACTGGAACAACTAGTCTTCCTGGTACAATCACTGGAACAACTACGATTTTTCTTGGTCCAATCGCTGGAGCAACTACGATCTTTATAGTACAGTCACTGGAGCAACTATGACCGAGAGACGTATATCTCTCAGGATATACACACAGTTTTATGCATTTCTTAGTATATATACTCCGAAATATGCATACCTCTTGTATATGTGCAATTAGATGTCTGTGTGTGTTTTTAGTGTATGCACAAGGAGATGTGTATTTCTCATTGTATATACCCTGGTTAAGAGATTAGAACGTTCTTGATGTTAGTGCGATGGTGACTTGGAGTTTAACCCACCCTCGTGGTGACTTGGAGTTTAACCCACCCTCGTGGTGACTGGAGTTTAACCCACCCTCGTGGTGACTTGGAGTTTAACCCACCCTCGTGGTGACTGGAGTTTAACCCACCCTCGTGGTGACTGGAGTTTAACCCACCCTCGTGGTGACTTGGAGTTTAACCCACCCTCGTGGTGACTGGAGTTTAACCCACCCTCGTGGTGACTGGAGTTTAACCCACCCTCGTGGTGACTGGAGTTTAACCCACCCTCGTGGTGACTGGAGTTTAACCCACCCTCGTGGTGACTGGAGCTTAACCCACCCTCGTGGTGACTGGAGTTTAACCCACCCTCGTGGTGACTGGAGTTTAACCCACCCTCGTGCTCTCAATAGACTTCAAATCCACCAGACTAACACGTCAATGATGCCACATTTCCTAAGCCCAGCGAACACGTCATCAATAAAAAAAATCCATGAATCAGGCAAGCCACTATATCAACAATACCAAATTCCATAAATCCAACAAACTGACATAACAACACAAAATACCTTAACTCCAACAAGACGACACCACTACAAAAAATCCACAAATCCACCACACAATCCAACAATACAAACTTCGAGAAACTTAAAAAAGAGGCCCTTTTTTTTTTAGGAAATCCCGTAGCACAAAAGACCAGCTGGAGGTAAACAGTAGAGGGGTCTTGCATGCAGGTAATACCAGTCCCATGACCGACCCATCACAATTTAGCCAGCCCCCTAACAAGGTAACATGCAAGCTGGGTGGGAAAAATTACAGAGCGAAGCCCGACTTTCCGTAAATGTTTCATTAGCGTTATGAGTTAATGCTCCTAATTACTGAGGTCTAATCATAATAAGTCTAATCTAATCATAATAAGTCCCATTTTCAGGCAACGAGAGCGGCCGTAATGCACTATCCATTTAGACGACGGGAGGAAATGAGACTTACAATAAATAAAAGCGTACGTAGCCAAATGTAATAATGCTCTTTAATAGAACCGAAAGATTGAATGAGATTTTGAAGAACGATGTGTACTTGCAGATGTCTTCGTTCAGTACCCCAGTGGGAAGACAGAACGCTGGTGTGCGTTCATGGGTATATACTCAGAGAGGTGTGGGTCACTCGGTGTATATAAGCTGAGACTTTAAAGTTTGTCAGGAAACAGGACAAGTGTTTCCTGATGCGAGTCTTAGTCATATGATGACTCGCAGCTGGAGGTTTTGGTCATCTGACAGAGGCCTTTCCCTGGTTTACACGTCCACCCCTTTAAAAATTTTGGTTATGATTATAACCATTAGGTAATATACCTAGACTAACCTGAGAATTTACTTTCGTCCCTATTTTATGGATTTAACTATCCACGACTGCTGGTGAAGAGGTGAAAAACAAACTTAATAAACCACGGGGAGGTATAGGCTTTAACGTTAATAAACCTAACTTAACGCTGGTGTATTTACGGTCTTATCCAGAGTCTCGAAGATAGTTTGTTAATCTTAGACATTTGAAGACTATGAGGTGCAGGAGAGTCAGTGAGGCTTCAATTCGCTTGCGCACTAGCATCAAGAATATTTTAATCCCTAAATAACGATTAAAATAACTCACCTCTCAGTGTATATACTATAAAAGTACGTATATATTGTGCTGAAGTGGACTTCAGACCGAGGACTGTTATCATATAGATGATTGCTTCTTACTGCCGAGTAATATAATACACCTCCCAGTATATATATAATAAATGTATGTATACCTGGAGAGGGTTTCGGGGGTCAACGCCCCCGCGGCCCGGTCTATGTGTGTATATTCTCAATGTCCCTCGCGGAAACAAGCGAAAGTATATACGAATCTCACAGCCAGCAGGATTCGAACCTAGGTTCGAATCCTGCTGGCTGTGATATTACGTTTATTCTCTTCTGCCACGTGGGGTGAAAATGTTTAGAATATGAGAGGCACCAGTATTCAGCCGGTGCCTCTCATATTCTGAGAGAAGCTGCAGCTGGTGTCATCTCACGCTACTCTACTCTGAGAAAACTTCCCCTCATTTCTTCACTTGCTACTCTTGCAACATTGCACAGCTCCTGACGACGCACTGAGAAGTGTGAAAGTAATTGAGCTAAAGATTTTCACCCCACGTCGTTTGTCTTGTATTGTTAAGATCACCTGTCTAAGATTGTTTTCACACACACACACACACACACACACGTTTGACACACGCGTTTGACACAGTTCCACACAAGAGATTAGTGCAGAAGCTGGAGGACCAGGCAGGGGTAACAGGGAAGGCACTACATTGGATCAGGGAATACCTGTCAGGAGACAGCAGCGAGTCATGGTACGTGGCGAGGTGTCAGAGTGGGCGCCGGTGACGAGCGGGGTTCCACAGGGGTCAGTCCTGGGACCAGTGCTGTTTCTGGTATTTGTGAACGACATGACGGAAGGAATAGACTCCGAAGTGTCCCTGTTTGCAGATGATGTGAAGTTGATGAGAAGAATTCAATCGGACGAGGACCAGGCAGAACTACAAGGGATCTGGACAGCCTGCAAGCCTGGTCCAGCAACTGGCTCCTGGAGTTCAACCCCACCAAGTGCAAAGTCATGAAGATTGGGGAAGGGCAAAGAAGACCGCAGACGGAGTACAGCCTAGGGGCCAGAGACTGCAAACCTCAATCAAGGAAAAGATCTTGGGGTGAGTATAACACCAGACACATCTCCTGAGGCGCACATCAACCAAATAACTGCTGCAGCATATGGGCGCCTAGCAAACCTAAGAACAGCATTCCGACATCTTAATAAAGAATCGTTCAGGACCCTGTACACTGTGTACGTTAGGCCCATATTGGAGTATGCAGCACCAGTTTGGAACCCACACCTAGCCAAGCATGTGAAGAAGCTCGAGAAAGTGCAAAGGTTTGCAAACAGACTAGTCCCGGAGCTAAGGGGTATGTCCTACGAGGGAGGTTAAGGGAAATCGACCTGACGACACTGGAGGACAGGAGAGATAGGGGAGACATGATAACAACATATAAGATAATGAGAGGAATTGACAAAGTGGACAGAGACAGAATGTTCCAGAGATGGGACACAACAACAAGGGGACACAGATGGAAGTTGAAGACTCAGATGAATCACAGAGATGTTAGGAAGTATTTCTTCAGTCACAGAGTTGTCGGGAAGTGGAATAGTTTAGGAAGCGATGTAGTGGAGGCAGGCTCTATACATAGCTTTAAGCAGAGGTATGATAAAGCTTATGGCGCAGGGAGAGTGACCCAGTAGCGGCCAGTGAAGAGGCGGGGCCAGGAGCTTTGACTCGACCCCTGCAACCACAACTAGGTGAGTACAACTAGGTGAGTACACACACACACACACACACAAACACACACACATATATATATATATATATATATATATATATATATATATATATATATATATATATATATATATATATATATATATATATATGTGTGTGTGTGTCTATTGCTAGAAAGGCCTCTATCAGTGTATATTCACTGATAGTGATACACTGCTTGGTGTATCACTGTCGGTGATACCAGGTGCTTGCGATTTAGTCAGACAAACTTACTTATTCACAAAATATTCTTGAAGTCACTTAGGTTAGGGGTAATTTATGCCACTTTTGGCTATTTACTTATTTACACTTAACTGGAAACCATAATTTATATCTTTACCGCAAAAATAAATTGCATCGCGCGTTGCTAAATTTGTCAGAGTAGCTTTTGATGGCTCGTTTTTCACTCGCCACTTTTATGCAAAGTAGTAATATGCTCACTGAAGAGAGTGGGGTTGAAACTCATGGCGATCCAGTCCTGAAATTAGCATGTCAATGCGCTAAAAAACGATAGTCTAAAAGATATTCTTCAACAAGGAGTATGCATGGAGAAAGTATTCGTCATCTTCAAATTCCCAACACACATTGTTCGCTCCTGCAATCAGAAAGGCTTCTTTTTTTCAAATACTGTACACGCCAAAAAAAAAAAAAAAAAGGATTCCAATATCAATACACAAATAACCCGCACATAGGAGAGAGGAGCTTACGACGACGTTTCGGTCCGACTTGGACCATTTACAAAGTCACACTGGTATTGTGTCTTTTTGTTTAATATCAATAGACGACTGATCCTTCACCACAGGGCAGCCTCCTACCACCATCACCCCGAGTCTCCGGAAAGCCAATATGGATATAGTAGTCCATACCTACCAAAACTATCAAAGAGATCACCAGAAACCCTAAACCCAGAGGAGTAAACAGCATACCTTGTGATGGATGTGATCAATTCTACGCCGGACAGACCGGCGTAGAAACAAAAATATACCTGCAGGAGGGATAAAACCAACGTCACATGCGTTGTCCATTGCAACCCTCTTCCTCACGTCACGGACAAGACCAAACGCAGAATTTTGGAGGCAGCAGCAGTGAGCCACCTCACCAAAACCACAGAGCGCAACAGTACAATGCGCATGTCGGCTGGATGTATTGCCACACATTGTCCTTCATTCGTATAATAAATAAATATGAACCTAGCACAATAGTTCTCTCCCCCCCCCTACTCTCATCGATACTTGACCTCACGTATGCCTGACCTCTCCTGTCCTCTTGATCTCTCATTTTCATGACCTCACATGTGAACTGTCTTCCTTAGAGCCTGACTTTAATGTTTCGTTTGCTTTGGAAAATGGTGTATTTGCCCATTTCTGAATACTTGATCAAGTGCAGCCTTGAGCGAAACGTTGTATTAAAAGGACTCTGCTGCCATTGTATTTGTTTCCACTTGTCGGCTTTATGTACGCTTATTACAAGTAAGTTTATTATAAGCCTCTAACATGGCTTATATATATATATATATATATATATATATATATATATATATATATATATATATATATATATATATATATATATATATATATATATATATATATATGTCGTGCCGATTAGGTAAAACTGGTCAATTAGCAAGAACTCATCTAAAATTAAGTCCTTTCTAAAATTTTCTCTTATACGTTTAAAGATATATATTTTTCATTTTTGTTAATGTAAAAATTTATAATTTTGTACCAAGAGAAACTTTGAAAACCTACCTAACCTTATTACAACAAGCGCAATTTAATTTAGCCTAACCCAACTAAATATATTTTAGATACGTTAACATTAATTTAATAATAAACAAACACAATGAAATCTATTTTTTCGTTATGTTCAGAATGATTTTGGCGAAATTATTGCATACACAAATTTTCACTTGTCTTATATGGCAAGGTGAGCGTTGCTATTTAAGCCAAAATCGCAAGTTCTGCCTATTCGGCACGACATATATATATATATATATATATATATATATATATATATATATATATATATATATATATATATATATATATATATATATATATTTACATATAAATGCTTTATTAATAGACAGAATACATTTATAGAAAACACAAACATGAACATGAATACAATGGTACAATATGTCAAAGATTATGAATCTCCTCCAGCTCCTCCGAAGCCAGACGCGAGCCAAGTATGCAGCATGCGTTTCCCCTCTGGATGGCCACGCTGAAACGCTGGAACATGAACGTGGCTGCCCTTGGGTCCCTGGTGGTGTCGATGAGTCTGGAACCCAGTTCTTTAAGGAAACGTGTTGCATTTTTTCCCCACGCTCCCAAGGTCTCTGATCCCACTGGGACAAATTTATACTGTTGGCTTATGTCCCTGTACTTGCCGATCTTGTACTCCTCTCTGTGGTCAGCAGCTCCTCCCTGTCGCCCGACACTGTGATGGATGTAGGTGTCAGCCAGTGTCGACACACAGGTATAATCCCATGCTAAGAGCTTGCCATTCTTCCAAGGATAGATGGTGATCCCGTCGGGGCGGTTTATATATATATATATATATATATATATATATATATATATATATATATATATATATATATATATATATATATATATATACGTATATATGTCGTGCCTAATAGGTAAAACTGGTCAATTAACAAGAACTCATCTAAAATTAAGTCCTTTCTAAAATTTTCACTTATACGTTTGAAGATATATTTTTTTTCATTTATGTTAATGTATAAATTTATAATATTCCACCAAAAGAATATTAGAAAACTTACCTAACCTTATTATAACGGAGTTACACATTTAATTTAGCCTAATCCAACTAAATATATTTTTGATACGTTAACAATAATTTAATAATAAACAAACACAATTAAATATATTTTTTTCGTTAGGTTCGGAATGATTTTTGCAAAATTATTGCATACACAAATTTTCGCTTGCCTTATTCGGCAAGAAAAGCATTGCTATTTAAGCCAAAATAGCAAGTTTTGCCTATTCAGCACGACATATATATATGAGAAATGCAAACCTCTCGGTATATATATACGTACACCGAGGGATACACGTCACAACGAAAATATAGTACACTAAGATATAACACGTCTCTCTGTGTACAACCCCGAAGTTGCAAATACCTATCATTTGGTGAGTTATTAATATACGTGAGTGAATAATAACACATCTCACGCGGCCATCACTACTGTAAGTTACAATCTACGTTTTCTAAGGCGTAACCATTACCAAGAATACTAGGAGCGCCCTAGTACTAGGAGTACTAAGGTGTTCCTGCCGTGGTTCTCTCCTCCGAAGCTCAAACTATCAAGTCAAACTTACTGACGTTAATCATGTTAAGTGGGTAAACAACCTTCCTTCTTTTTATACCTTAATTGCGGCCTCGACTCTGCAGCAAATTACATTTATCCTCCTTTCAGCCTCACTTTTCCTTCAATTTAATCATATTTTGAGGTAAGTTTGTTACGGGGGTAAAGTGTCAGGTGTTTGTCGACCTGAACGGACTGCCTTGGTGTCCAGTTCTCAAACTCTAATAATTTACGCCGCCTCCAGCCACTAAACTGCAGCATTATCTCAACCCGGAATTAGCCATCAAAGGCATCGAGAGCTAATTCCACCCGTTCCGACACCTTATAATAAAAGATTCACACCCCGAGGGTGATGGAAGGCGGCTTAAACACGCTCGTTCTGAGTGTGTAATTGGCAGGTGGCACAATTCGCCTCTGTTTTGGTTCCTCCTGGGAAAATTATACTCAATTATCTTCAGTTTTCCATTCATTAGCGGTCCTGTATAAACTCTGAGAAAATGGAACTTACGAGTCTCTTTATTCTTGTTTACGATAAGAGGCTTAACACCTGAATTTTTCGTGAAGTCCTGAGGGAGCGTTTCCTGACAGCCTCTCTTTTGATGCTGGTGAGGGGGCTCTTGATTTGAGGAACTGAAGCTATTCTGCCCTTATTTTAATCAAATCGGATTACCTGCTCTTCCCTAGAAGCTGCCCCAACTTATTTAGCGCTTCATCATGATAGTTTTTATAATAATAATAATAATAACAATAATAATAATCATTATTATAATAACAGAAAAAATAACAACACCTTTTAAGTGTCAGAATAGTCAAAAATCATAAAGTGATAAGCTGGCGTGGCTTAACTTTGCTTTTTGGCCCAAGCCACTCCTGGCAGGACAAAGCCAGGTTATTAATTACTGTGTCTACCAGACTGCCAGTAGTACTTATAATCAAGCCTCAGCCTAGCTACTACACCATCAGTCAGTCTGTTTACAAGTTATAGTGAGTGATAGATCTTCTCAGGCTTCTAACTGCATTCTTCTGACATTCACTTTCATTATTTACCTCTCTCCCAATATTATTCCTAATGCTAGACACAGATATACCGAATCTGTATTCTATATTTTCCTTCAGGGTGCTTTCTTTGGCTACCTTATTAACTTTATCGTGAAGGAGTGATCAAGTTATTGAGAGAAGTCGATCTCCTTCCTCCTGCTGGGTTCTTGTATTTATATATGTATGTGTGTACTCACATATATCTGGTTACAGGAGTCGATTCATGTGTGTGTGTGTATGTGTGTCGTGTCTACACCAGATGTGATGTGCATGTTTTTTCCTCTCAGACTAGAGCTATATTATTGATAAATATCTATCCTAAGTGAAACGTAAGGCCAGTTAAAGTTAGTTCTGTATATTGTGTCTTTTAAGGCATATCTGTTGTTATACACCTGTACTCATACATGTGTATGGGGACAAGTGTACATCCAGGATAAGACGATTTACAGTGAGTGATCGTGACCTCGTGTCTGACACCTCCATGTCTTAATGATCCTCTTCCTGAGAGATCCTCATTACCTTGTTTTGAACCAGCACGATGGTCGTTAGAGGTCATTAGAGTTGGGTGAGAGATCGTTAGCAACAAGGTGATGTGTGTTTGGGTGGTGATGGCAGGTGGTGAGTAATATGGTGGTGGGGAAGGTTAATGTGATTGTGGTGGTAGTGGTGAAGGTGTACAAGTGATGGTTGTGGTGGTTAGTGATGGTGGTGGTTAGTGATGGTGGTAGTAGTGATGGTGGTGGTACTGGTTGTAATTGAGCTGAAGGTGGCACAGATGTTGATGGTCTAGCAAGCTCATATTATTATTATTATTATTATTATTATTATTATTATTATTATTATTATTATTATTATTATTATTATTATTATTATTATTATTAAAAAGTGCTAATCCGGTATAAGGTGATAGAGCTTTCGTGACGGACACTGTAAGCTAAATGTGGATGATAGCTGTTTATAGTTGGACAGGCGTGGGTCTGTGTAACTCATTTTCCTGTGTGTCTGTATAAAGTATACGTCTAATTGTATTCTCAAACGTAGGAGATATGCACACGCACCAACGATTGCTGATTTTCACACTCACACGCGCGTCGACTTACGCAAGTGCACGCAAGCACACGGGCTTTCACACGCACGCATGCTTGGATTAACACAAGCGCTTAGACACTCACGGAGTTAAACACACACACATGAGGTGAGAAATGGGCGTACACACTCCCAGACTTACGCACACGCACGCACCCACGGATTGACGAACAAACACACATGCGAATTTAATCACGCTGACTAAAACGGCCGCGGTATTACGCACACATACATCCGCAAAATCGCTTACACACAAACGCAGGGAGGTAGGTAGGGAGAAGGATAGGAGTATTGTTGCAATTCATGTAGGTATGAAGGTAAGAATTGGAGGTAGGTAGGTAGAAGGCTTGAATATCGTTGTAATTCTTGTAAGTAGTATGGTAGGGAGGATCTTGCCGCTTCCTATGCAACCGGTCGCTCCTCCAGATTATCTCTCGTAAAGCTTTAAATATTTTTTTTTTTTGCTTTACCTACGATTAATACTTCTCCACAGGGAGGAAAATATAAATCGAATTTCTCAGCATTTTTCTACGTGACTCTACAAGAACAATTATCTTCGTGTTTAAAAAAAATATGGAATGGGATGAAATCGGGTCAGTTCAATGTGCTAGAGAAAATTTTATATTTTATTTTAATTGGTAACATACATATGTAATTAAATTTTTGAAGATTACCGCAGTTGGATTGAATGTTCCAGGATACGTTAAACGACTTTTGACACAAATTTGCATAAATTACCAGAATATATTCACTCCTTGCTCCAAAAACGAAATGAATTTACTTAAGTCATAAAAAAAATACTCGTAATTCCCTCTATTGAAAACAGATTTATAGATCATAAATTTTGACAATGCAGGACAACCGTAAATTATAAATACACTTTATATATATATATATATATATATATATATATATATATATATATATATATATATATATATATATATATTTTTTTTTTTTTTTTTAACACATCGGCCGATTCCCACCAAGGCAGGGTGGCCCGAAAAGAAAAACTTTCATCATCATTCACTCCATCACTGTCTTGCCAGAAGGGTGCTTTACACTACAGTTATAAAACTGCAACATTAACACCCCTCCTTCAGAGTGCCGGCACTGTACTTCCCATCTCCAGAACTCAAGTCCGGCCTGCCGGTTTCCCTGAATCCCCTTTATAAATGTTACTTTGCTCACACTCCAACAGCACGTCAAGTATTAAAACCATATGCCTCCATTCACTCCTATCAAATACGCTCACACATGCTTGCTGGAAGTCCAAGCCCCTCGCACACAAAACTTCCTTTACCCCTCCCTCCAACCTTTCCTAGGCCGACCCCTACCCCGCCTTCCCTCCACTACAGATTTATACACTCTCGAAGTCACTCTGTCTCGTTCCATTCTCTCTACATGTCCAAACCACCTCAACAACCCCTCCTCAGCTCTCTGGACAATCGTTTTGGTGATCCGCACCTCCTCCTAATTTCCAAACTCCGAATTCTCTGCATTATATTCACACCACACATTGACCTCAGACATGACATCTCCACTGCCTCCAGCCTTCTCCTCGTTGCAACATTCATCACCCATGCTTCACACCCATATAAGAGCGTTGGTATAACTATACTCTCATACATTCCCCTCTTTACTTCCATGGACAAGGTTCTTTGTCTCCACAGACTCGAAGTGCTCCACTCACCCTTTTCCCCTCATCAATTCTATGATTCACCTCATCCTTCATAGACCCATCCGCCGACATGTCCACTCCCAAATATCTGAATACATTCACCTCCTCTATACTCTCTCTCCTCCAATCTGATATCCAATCTTTCGTCACCTATTCTTTTTGTTATCCTCATCACCTTACTCTTTCCTATATTCACTTTCAATTTTCTTCTTTTACACACCCTACCAAATTCATCCACCAACCTCTGCAGCTTCTCTTCAGAATCTCCCAAAAGCACAGTGTCATCAGCAAAAAGCAACTGTGACAACTCCCACTTTGTATTTGCTTCTTTATCTTTTAGCCCAACACCTCTTGCCAAGACCCTCGCATTCACTTCTCTTACAACCCCATCTATAAATATATTGAACAACCACGGTGACATCACACATCCTTGTCTAAGGCCCACTTTTACTGGGAAATAGTCCCTTCTCTCCTACACACTCTAACCTGAGCCTCACTATCCTCATAAAAACTCTTCACTGCTTTCAGTAACCTTCCTCCTATTCCATACACCTGCAACATCTGCCACATTGCATCCCTATCTACCCTATCATACGCCTTTTCCAAATCCATAAATGCCACAAAAACATCTTTACCCTTATCCAAATACTGTTCACCTATAAGTTTCACTGTAAACACTTGGTCTACACACCCCCTACCTTTCCTAAAGCCCCCTTGTTCATCTGCTATCCTGCTTTCTGTTTTACTCTTAATTCTTTCAATAATAACTCTACCATACACTTTACCA
>WNWK01004526.1:37500-100000 GCA_009830355.1 Cherax destructor | reverse complement strand
CACGCATTTCTTAGGATATTAACTTCTAGATCCTTTTTCTTTCGCCGAAATTTCCAGCTTCTCTACGCCGTTGCCGTACTCTTTCTCCGGTTTTTCTCTCTCTTCAATCCCCATGACCTTGCACTTGTATGGAGAACTTGCAGTCACTGCCGAAACACATCCTCCCAGGGTGTCCAAATTTCCACTCTTCTCATTAGTTTTCTCAGTGTCAGAGAGCAGAGACTCATAATACTAAATAACGTCCGCCAGGTCATCTGCAAACATTAGTATCAGTTGTAACATTTGTAACAATGGTAACGATATCTTGATGTCTCACCTCTTGTTATTCTCCGTCATCTTTCTTCACTGGAGTACTTTGTCTCTCATTCCAAACTGAGTTTTCGTTTTATAGATTATTGTTTGGTTATGTGTTAAATGCTGTATGTGTGTACTCAAATATTTGTGGTTGCAGGGGTCGATTCATAGCTCCTGGCCCGCCTCTTCTTTGGTCGCTACTAGGTACACTCTCCCTGCTCCATGAGCTTTATCGTACCTCTTAAGTGTGTGTGTGTGTGTGTGTGTGTGTGTGTGTGTGTCTGTGTATATGTCTGTGTCTTTCTCTCTCGAGGCTGACCTCTCCACCTTTTAGCCAAATCTAATAACGTCCAGCGGACTGGTGTGGTTGGCTGCCAGCCCCAGCAGCTCTCTCATTCCTACCACTGATAACGTGTATATTGTTTTTCCCTCTGCCTCTCGTTTTTTAGCTTGTTTCCTTGTTTCATAGCACACCAGAAAACCTCTTTGACTGTGGACAGGTAAAGTCGGTGCCGGATCAGCCGGGCTGTGGTTCGTATGTTGAATTACGTGTGGCCAGCAGTAACAGCCTGGTTGATCATGTACTGATCTACCGGGAGGCCTGGTCGTGGACCGGGTCGCGGGGGCGCTGATCCCGGAATACCCTCCGGGTAGGTAGGTAGACTCCAGATAGGTAGGTAGATTCCAGGTAGGTAGGTAGACTCCAGGTAGGTAGCGGACGGAAGTTCGACCCTCTGTTATTCCTAGTGATTAATGGCCTATACTTTTAGCCTATTTTCGTTAATATGCTTCTACTACTACTACTACTACTACTACTAATACTACTACTACTACTACTACTACTACTACAACTACTACTGCTAATAATACTAATACTATTATTAATAATTATAATAATAATAATAAAGCCTATTCCACTGTTGATTAATGGGAGCATCTTATACCTATCTACCGACTCATCGTTCCTTTAGTCAATGTTCATACCTCATACTCCTCGGCTCTAGAACGAGTCTCTTGGTAAAACTATGAAAGTTTCCCCATCTGCTTAGTATTTTCGACGTCGTGATCATATCTTCACACCGGTGTGACAGACATACTTCCACACTGGCGTGAGATACCCTCGACGGCTTGGTCATACTTCTACATGATGTATACTTTAGGACTGTCATAACAACATTCAACGTATGCACCTCCTTGTATGTTTTCTTGTTTAATTTGTCTTGAAGGGAGTTCTTAAAGGAGCGTCGATGGCACAGGTGTGTCACTCTTGTTATTATCCCTGTCAGGTTCATTCTCGGGTTAACTACTTTCTTTCTCACTTTGACTCTTTATATTCTTATCTCCTAATATTGATCTCCAAACTGATAACTTCTTCCTTCTCCTCTTCCTGTTGTTCTCTTCCTCTCCTGTTCCCCCCCCCCCTTCAAAAACTCGTCCACTCTTCCAGATACACTTGTAAAAATATATATATATATATATATATATATATATATATATATATATATATATATATATATATATCACTTAAGTGCTCCACCAGCACCTCTACATTAACTACATTAACGAGGTAGACTCAGTTCATGGTATCTCCCTCAGGTTCAAAGCTTCTTGTAGCCATGGTAGGAAGGAAAGTTTCCAGAGTTGGCTCTGTTTTTCCTTGTTTTCTGTTGACTCATTTGTTTATTATTATTATTATTATTATTATTATTATTATTATTATTATTATTATTATTATTATTATTGTTATTAATTTCATTATTATTATTAATTTATTATTGTTATTAATTTTATTATTATTTTTAGTAGTAGTATTTGTAGTAGTATTAGTAAGGGTAGCAATAGTAGTAAATCTTATGTATTAGATAAACTTTATCTAATCTGTTAGTTATTACGATGAAAACTCTTGAAAAAGAGAACGATTCGTGGGTAATTTTAGTGTGAGTGAATAAGGTAAGTGTCCAGAGGTGTGTGTATGTGAGTGCTCTTGTGAAGGTGAAGTTACAGACAGTTTGGTTGGTCGTTTATCTTTGCTCTCACCTGTTTGAAGTCTCTTCAACTATCTTGTGGTTTATATTAATGCATTAAAATACCTGATGGAAGATAAATCAGCGTTATCTTGAGTAACTCTTTCTTATCTTAGTATAAATATCAAGAAATATTCAGAAAGGTTTATAATGGTTCCACTGTACTGTAAGCAAATGGTTGACGCAAAAACGTTATGAAAGCAGAACACTTAGGGAGGTCTCCACTCCTGGCAGTCTTTGTACGCCACTGATTGACGTGTGCTGCACCGAATGCCTGCCTGTCCATCTCTGTCCACTGAGTGTGACGGGCTTTCAGCTTCCAGGGAGGCGTCAACTAGTTACTGGGGAAAGCCTGACCTTGATTAACGGTCGGAGGATCGAGCTGCCATCATCTCTTACTGACTCTCTCTACCGTAGCACTACGCACGAATGTAATTATCCAGATCTTCCCCGAGGTGAAGAAGATCCGGGGTTTAAGAACGCAAGTTTGCTTTTAAAGAGATTTTGGCGTTTCCATGAAGATAAAGCCTTACATTGAACGTTCAGACATTAAGGAGGAGTTACTGGAATTGCAGGAGAGTCGGAGGATACTCAAGTATCTCTCAATAGGTTCCTGTGTTAATAAGATTTCCAGGAGGTATTGAAAAACTCTACATGTTACTCATATTCCAGTAGCTACTTAGAACTCCAACTGTAAGTGAAGATTTCCCAGGATGCACTGCGCAGTTCCACATGTTACATGTGAGTTCCAGCAGCACTTTTTATTGAGGTTTTTTAAGAGGTAACAAGTACTTCTAGGAACTATTGACACGCTCAGCTGTTGTTAAGTAATTTCATGTGTCACTGAACTGTTCATGTTACCATTTATCTCCAATTACTTCACAGGAGATCGACATGTTACTGAGGACGTCTGTGAGGTACTGAGGAGTTCTGAATGTTACTCAGGAGTTCCAAGATCTACTCAAGAGCTCCAGTTGTAACTGAGGAGCTCCGGAGTAGGAAAAAAAACGTCATCTGCGACTGGAATGGCAATATGTAAAATACTTAGATGCAGTGGAGACCTTTTTATTACTCTATAACAATTATCAAGACTTGCTAGAGGCTGGGGTCAGGAGCTATGACTCGACCCCTGCAACCATAAATAGGTGAGTACAAATAGGTGAGTACACACACACACACACACACACACACACACACACACAAGGTTAGTTCCACAACTCAGGGTCTGTCTTATGAAGAAAGGTTGAGGGAAATAGGACTAACAACACTGGAGGAAAGAAGGGTCAGAGGAGACATGATAACGACATACAAAATACTGCGGGGAATTGACAAGGTAGACAGTGACAGGATGTTCCAGAGAGGGAACACAGAAACAAGGGGACACAACTGGAAGCTGAAGACTCAGATGAGTCAAAGGGATGTTAGGAAGCATTTCTTCAGCCTAGAGTAGTCAGGAAGTGGAATAGTCTAGAGAAAGATATAGTGGAGGCAGGAACCATACATAGTCTTAAGACAAGGTATGATAAAGCTCATGGAGCAGGGAGAGCAGAGACCCAGTAGCAGACAGCGAAGAGGCGGGGCCAGGAGCTGAGTCTCGACCCCTGTAACCACAATTAGGTGACAATTAGGTGAGTACACACACACACACACGGGACCGGACAACATCTCCTCGTGAGTCCTTAGAGAGGGAGCAGAGATTCTGTGTGTGCCACTAACCCACAATCTTCAACACATCCCTTGAAACTGGGCAACTACCTGAGGTATGGAAGACGGCAAATGTAGTTCCCATTTTTAAGAAAGGAGACAGAAACGACACACTAAACTATAGACCAGTGTCACTGACGTGTATAGTATGCAAAGTCATGGAGAAGTTTATCAGGAGGAGAGTGGTGGAGCACCTGGAACGGAACAAGATTATAAACGACAACCAGCACGAATTCATGGAAGGCAAATCCTGTGTCACAAACATTCTGGAATTTTATGACAAAGTAACAGACGTAACACACGAAAGAGAGGGATGGGTTGATTGTATTTTCTTGGACTGCAAGAAGGCCTTCGACACAGTTCCTCACAGGAGATTAGGGCAGAAGCTAGAGGATCAAGCGTGTATAACAGGAAGGGCACTGCAATGGATCAGAGAATTCCTGACAGGGAGGCAACAACGGGTCATGGCACTTGATGAGGTATCACAGTGGGCGCCTGTGACGAGCGGGGTCCCACAGGGGTCAGTCCTAGGACCAGTACTATTCTTGGTATATGTGAATGACATGATGGAAGGGATAGACTCAGAAGTGTCCCTGTTTGCATATGATGTGAAGTTAACGAGGAGAATTATTTCAGATGATGATCAGGCAGGACTTCAAAGAGACCTGGACAGGCTGGACACGTGGTCCAGCAACTACCTTCTCGAATTTAACCCCGCCAAATGCAAAGTCATGAAGATCGGGGAAGGGCAAAGAAGACCGCAGACAGAGTATAGGCTAGGTGGCGAAAGACTGCAAACCTCGCTCAAGGAGAAAGACCATGGGGTGAGTATAACACCGAGCACATCTCCGGAAGCACACATCAACTAGATAACTGGTGCAGCATATGAGCGAATGGCAAACCTGAGAATAGCGTTCCGATACCTTAGTAAGAATCGTTCCAGACACTGTACACCGTGTACGTCAGGCCCATACTAGAGTATGCAGCACTAGTTTGGAACCCACACCTGGTCAAGCACGTCAAGAAATTAGAGAAAGTGCAAAGTTTTGCAAGAAGACTAGTCCCAGAGCTAAGAGAAATGTCCTACGAAGAAAAGTTAAGGGAAATCGGCCTGACGACACTGGAGGACAGGAGGGTTAGGAGTGACATGATAACGACATACAAAATACTGCGAGGAATAGATAAGGTGGACAGAGACAGGATGTTCCAGAGATGGGACACAGAAACAAGGGGTCACAATTGGAAGTTGAAGACTCAAATGAGTCAAAGGGATGTTAGGAAGTATTTCTTCAGTCACAGAGTTGTCAGGAAGTGGAATAGTCTAGCAAGTGATGTAGTGGAGGCAGGATCCATACGTAGGTTTAAGAGGAGGTATGATAAAGCTCATGGAGCAGGGGGAGAGAGGACCTCGTAGCGGTCAGTGAAGAGGCGGGGCCAGGAGCTGAGTGTCGACCCCTGCAACCACAAATAGGTGAGTACACACACACACTAGTGTGTGTGTACTCGATGAAAACAAACAAGTTTAGCAGTATATCACAGATTACAACCTCGACACAATCTGTTTATCACTAGAGGACTGTGGTGTGCGGTGGTGTGATTAGCAGACACCCAGAGCCTCGCTGCTCTCCGGCCTTGTAACGCAAATTAGTAGGCCCACATCGTATCTCCTTATCGTAGAGGAGTGATATGCTAGGCGATCGCTCGATTAAAGGAACATCTATCGCCTACCGTATCTGTGCCCTTCACATGGCTGTCGCTAATATCGGGGCTAGAGGGAGCGTTTAAGTATCGCTGGAGTGTTTACCATCCACGCGTGTACCTCTCTCACCCCCCACTCCCCTCTCTTACACACCACTCCCTTCCCCCCACATCCCAAATCCCAACATATCACCCCTCCTATCCTCCCACACCCAGTCTACAATCCCTTTCCCGGCACCAGTCTTCGCGAGTGGCTCAGCGATAGTCATTGCGATCTTGCACAGGTGGGTGATAACCATCTATTATATATTTACCGATCTGTGCTTGCGGGGTTCGAAGCTTGACTCCTGATACCTTATCGCATCTTAAACCTAGACGACCCATATTAGTGAGTTCTGGAGACCTGTGACCTGTCATGAGCCTTGTCAAATACTTGTTTTTTTCATTTAACGTACACGAGACAGCAATGAGTTACCTGACCGTGTCAAGGCCAGTAATGATATACTTGGGAAAGACCACATCGAGGGTATCTGCTATGAAGAATTATCTACTTTATCTAGATAAAGGACTAGTAAAGGCTATCGTTTATTACACTGGACAACAATAAATTTGCTGCTTCTATAAACGAAAGCATTTTTAGGTTTTATTGTTTTAAAGGACCTCGGGTAGTTACTAAAACCATTGTTTAAAGCACACTGGAATGTTTACTAACGACCATTGTTCAGAGCACTTCAGGTGGTTACTAACGACCATTGTTCAGAGCACTTCAGATGGTTACTAACGACCATTGTTCAGAGCACTTCAGGTGGTTACTAACGACCATTGTTCGGAGCACTTCAGGTGGTTACTAACGACCCACTTAGAGGTATTTCTCTTTTCAGCCTCAGTGGAGAAACCGAATTTATTTTTCATTATTGAATTTGTCTAGAATATTTATCCTTAGGTCAGTGACCAATGTGGAAAGTACATTCAGTCAGCCTTTTACGAGGAACATTCATGCATTATCATCCCTGTGTACTAAATACATATTTCACTTGTATGTGGCAAGTACCGCATATACACATTCATCCCTGCATGTACAAACACAATTCGCTCATACACAGTCATCCTTAAATTTTCTCCTTACCTTCACAGTCATCCTTAAACATATCTTTTCTTTCTAATTTTGGTCTTCAGTATACGTCAACATCATAGACGTTTAGCTTCATATCTTTATTATGCACCCCATACCCATCCTGTGGGTGGTAGTCACCCCATACCCATCCTGTGGGTGGTAGTCACTCCACACCCATCCTGTGGGTGGTAGTCACCCCATACCCATCCTGTGGGTGGTAGTCACTCCACACCCATCCTGTGGGTGGTAGTCAAAAGATTACAGAGGTACATAATGGGTCCAGGGACTGGGCCCCAAAGTTTTGATAGCTGAACAAGTTACAAAGGTAACGAAGTCACAAGTTACAAAGGTAATGAATCATGTAAGTAAGTAAATTTACTTACTTACGTTTATACATGGTTACAATCATGAACAAATTATAAAGTAATGAACAATTCACTAGTCCACACCCGGTCACAACTGTAATGAGTTATTGGTGCAAATATTAATTGTTGGGTCACACACACACACACACACACACACACACACACACACACATACACACACACACACACACACACACACACGAGCATACACGAGGAGCTATGTATCGACCCCCTGTAATACAAATAGGCGAGCACACACATACACGAGCGTACATACACACACGAGCACACGCACACGCGCGCACACACACACACACACAAGCAATCAAATACACACGCAAACACACCCATTAGCACACACACATACACGTCAGTCAGATTTCTAAATAATTTTTACAAACTATGATTCAAGTCCTGGATAGATCCTGATGTTAAATATTGTCTGATGAAGAAGTACGAAGGCGTATACACAAATAAGCCACACATAGAAGAGAGGAGCTTACGACGACGTTTCGGTCCTACTTGGACCATTTACAAAGTCACACTTTGTATTGTTCCAGTCACGGTATTAAGCCTTTTTGTTCATAACGAAGACTTACGAGTATAGAGATAATGTATCGTGTCCTTACGTCATCCACGACAGAGACGTACTACGCACGTGCGTCGTACATCGCACAGTTTATTGTACATGCACGACCTAAAAGAAATAATAAAGAATAAAGGCTTATTAGTGCCTTAATTTTGGTCAAAACATTCCGTCATGCGGCGGGAGACACAAATGTCTTGAGAAGAATTCCTTCCATGAATGATAATCCTCCTCTTAGGATTTGCTCTCATCTCTCCTGTTCCCCTCCTTCTCATCCACCTCGTTCCCTTTATCTTCTTCATCCTTTTTCTTTCTCTTATTTCCTTCTCTTACTACTTCCCCTTCTTCCCTTTTGCTCCCTCTACCCTTTCATCCCCTATTTTTCTTCACATCTATGCTCTATGCTCTCCTTTTTATATTCTTTATATCCACTTGTTTGTGTCCATATTCTCTGTTATCCAGGTTCACTTCCTCTCCTTTACATTCTGCTCTAGTGTCTTTGCCTCACACACCTAGATAATACATGATAGTCGTTTATCTAGATGAAAGTACATGGAGTAGATGGAGTAGATGGAGTAGATAGTCTCGGCTATCTACTCCATCTACTCATACCAACTCGGAGCCTCATAGGAGGCCCCTGTAGTTTGCAGCCGTCTTGTTTGTATATTATATCTGTAGTAAACGATAACTCGTGGCCTCCTACGAGTGAAACACTTGTGTTACTGATCGTCTGCAATACTGACAAGGCGGTGAATAAGATACATGAGCAACACAAAAAACTATGCAAGTATTGATTATATTTGTCTTACTCGTCAGAGAGTCTCAGTGTATACGCTAAGCTCTCTCTCTCTCTCTCTCTCTCTCTCTGTCCCTCTCCCTCTTCCTAGGGAGACAACAAAACATTAAGATAAGCATCATGACCTCCCCTCCCTCACCTCCTCCCGTAACACCTGTACTATTATGGCGTCCCTCACAACACTGACCCCACCGCCAGGTGCATCTTTCTGACCTCCCTCGACCTGACCTCCATCCCCTTGACCTCTTTCGACCCCCCAAAGACAGGTATAAGGTCACATTCTGGCTGCTCTCTTCCTTTAGAGAGATTATGCAGGCTTATACATTCCGCGGGGCTAAAAACCTGTACACGCTTTCTCGATGTCAGGAAAATCATCGATATTTCTCTTTTTAATCGTATTTTTTGGGGTATATTTCAGGCGCTGTATGACCTCTTACTGTTTTGGCTCTTTCCCCACGAATAATCGTCAGGATAATTTAATTGCTCTCTGTCTCTGTCTCTATTTCTCTTAGGTTGTCTCTTTTTTGCTTTTTATGTGTTCGCTAACCGCTAATTAACTCTCTGTTTACATGTGCGTACAACAATCTCTTGTTTTACAAGGTTAGGGGTAAGGATACCTAACTTTATTTACAAGCTAAGAGCTGTTACCTACACCAGCTCATTTGAAATCTCTCTCTCTCTCTCTCTCTCTCTCTCTCTCTCTCTCTCTCTCTCTCTCTCTCTCTCTCTCTCTCTCTCTCTCTCTCTCTCTAATCCCCTCTTACCCTCCAGCCACAAACTTGTTTATCTCTCCCTCTATTATCCACGTCTTAGGATACCAGACACCTGCTTGTCCGTCTGACCATCTCTATCTGACTGTGCTTGATGACGTGTCTAAGTTTCCTGAGTGTCCTCCTGAATGTGTCCTCCTGAGGGTGTCACCCTTTTAAGGGTGTCCTGATCAAAGGGGTCCTCGCCAGGGTGTTTTGAGGCTGCTTTTCTAAGGGTATTCTGAGTGTGTCCTTCTGAAGGTATCCTCCTGAGGGTGTTCTCATGGAGGTGACCTTAGGAAGCTGTTCTCTTGAGGTCCTGCTGAGTGTGCACTCTTGAGAGTATACTGCTGAATGTTTCCTCCTGAGGGAGTGTCCTGAGGGTGCTCTGCAGAAGTGTCCTCCTCAGGGTGTCATTCAGAGTGTGTCTTCCTGAAGGTGTCTTCCTAAGGGTGTTCCCAGAGTGTTCTAAGTGGCTCTTGTGCTCAAAGAACCGGACTTATCTTCCCTTTCATTAAATCGAACTTAATTGCTTATAGAAAACGTCTAAATTCTTAGAGGAACTATTTTTTTTATACGTAAACTGTAAGAATAAATGGTATTATATATTTATTGTCTGATTAAAGTTTATTAAATACTTTTTTATTTTGTAGCTAAAATTTATTATTTAAGATTTTTAATCTTTACTTCTCTGTGTTATGTTTTCATTTTTTATTATATTATAAAGGTATCTATATATTTTTTAAATTCTCTTTTAATATAAGAATCATTTTTCAATGTACTGTGATATTTTATAATGTGTTCTGATGGTAATGTGTGTGAGTTTAAGAAGAGGAATAATGGCGATGATTATTGATGGTGGGAGTCGATTAGGAATGGGAGGTAATGTGTAGGCTGGTGTTTGTTTGTTGTGACACCGATGTGGACACAGGGAGGTCTGTGTATGTTGTGACACCGATGTGGACACAGGGAGGTCTGTGTGTGTTGTGACACCGATGTGGACACAGGGAGGTCTGTGTCTAAACCTCTGTGAGGTGGCTGAGTACTAGGAGTAATTTCAGTAAATACTGAAGCTGAACAGGGATAGAATTCAGGAGCCTCAATGACAAGGGAAAAGATTATGAACTGTAGAGTAAAGTGTCTCAATTTTGAAATGCTTTCTAAGAACTAAGGAAAAATCTTGATTTGTATGAACTGCGAAGTTAATTAGATGGAAATTGTAACCAATATTACAATTAAACTCTTGTTGCATTTAAGGATTTTTCAAAGTAAAGAGTTAGGGATAAAGGTAAATATTTTAATAGTATAGGAAAGTTGTAGATTATCCAAACCCAGTATTTTTTTATGTTTAAAGAAGAAAAACGTCGTAAGTGATGTTTGGTGTCATCCTATCCAATGGAATATGGAACGTAGGTGCCACGATGCTCCCTTGTTTGTCGTAGATCAAGAGGGTTACGTAACGTAGAGTATGAGAGACAAGGCTCACTCACAAGGTAGGCTGGAAGTAATTTTGTGAAACCTATTTGAGAGGGTGAAGCCCCTTCTGAAACCAGTACTGAAGAACTTTGTGAGGGTGATATATGAGCTGTAGTGGAACAACTGTAATTGTAATTTACCCATTTAATTTCTCATTTCCTCAATTTTCATAGTTAATAAATCACATAGTGCGTATCATTGTCCACGAATGGTATCAACCTTGAATATAAAGTGTTTGATTCTACTTGTTTAACAGAGTTGCTTTATAGAATGTACTAAGAGTATCTGAGAGCTGTTCAGAAGCCAGTCACGGGCGATGAAGTGAATTTATTAAGTGCATATAGGGAGGTGAAGAGATGTGTTGCACCTTCACCCCCTCCTAGTGGGTCGTGGTGAAGTGTAGTGTATTCCTGGCGGGGTCGTAGTGAAGTGCAGTGTGATCCTGGTGAGGTCGTGGTGAAGTGCAGTGTGATCCTGGTGAGGTCGTGGTGAAGTGTAGTGTATTCCTGGTGAGGTCGTGGTGAAGTGCAGTGTGATCCTGGTGGGGTCGTGGTGAAGTGCAGTGTGATCCTGGTGGGGTCGTGGTGAAGTGCAGTGTGATCCTGGTGGGGTCGTGTTCAGGTCCTGTTGGGTTTCCCAAGCGGAAAATTAAGAGAAAATTGTTTGGTTTTGTCACTATACTCGGGCTGAGGATTGTCAGATTAAGAGCTTAGAGTAATGTAATGTTGGGGAGCCATGGAGAAGAATGTTACACACACACACACGGAGGGCCCGGGTTCAATTCCCGGCGGGGCCGAAGCATTTCAAACTGTTTCCTTACACACACACACACACCCAACAGGCCTAGTGTCTAATCGACATGTGCCTATGACAAAATGGTAACACACACACACACACACACACACACACACACACACACACACACCACCTCCCATATTCTGCCGTTTTATATGAATTCGCAGCCTGAACTTACATAATCAGATAACTTCACCACTTACCGCTTCTTCTTCTTCTTCTTCTTCTTCTTCTTCTTCTTCTTCTTCTTCTTCTTCTTCTTCTTATTATTATTATTATTATTATTATTATTATTATTATTATTATTATTATTATTATTATTATTATTATTATTATTGCTGTTATTATTATTCTTTAAACATCGTTTCTTTTACTTTCCACCTCTCTAATTCCACAATCTTCTCATCCTCACACTCAGTTAACTCCACAAACTCCCCCTTGCAATAAACACAACCTCTTCCACCCCCCTCACTACCCCTCTAAACATCGTGTGTCTCTACATCCTATAACCACTCTTTTGCAAACACAAACACTAATCCACAAACACAAAAACTGATTCACAAACACTCCAAAAAACCCAAGTTACTCTTCCACAAACTCACTCTTGTATAAGCACATCTCTACCTCCTACTAACATCCCTCTTCCTTTACCCCCACAAACACCACTTCCCCTCCCTACTGATCTCGTCTCTCCCTCTCCTTTGCTAAAGTTAAGAGGCAAATAAGATACCAGGCGCCCTAATGGCTAGTAGGCATTGTCAAACTCCCTCTCATACACTCGGACATTATTTCCTCAATGACAAAAGTGGCACTACTGGCACCCACGTCACTAGAGGTGACCTTAAATCATTCAGGCGACACACTTGGCATATTATCCTTGGCAGGGTCATTCAACTCTTGCAATTTATCCTTATGGATAGAGACATTTGACGTTTTATCCACCAAAAAACTTGCACCGAGCAGAGAAACACTATGATGACTTTTCGGTCCGTCATGAAAAGGTCCAGGAGTGACCGAAACGTCGCTATAAGAAACCACGGTACGGGTGGGGTAAAACTCCAGGCCAGTGCGTAAGCCACTGGGCCAGCTGGCTACAATAAGATTCATCCAGTTGGGTATATTTAAAACCCACCCGTACCGTGGTTTTGTTGCAATCGTGTCATGACGATTTCGTAAGTCGTCATTTGGTTCCTCTCTTAGCTACGAAATTTTGGTGACTTGTTCCATCCACGATGTTGTGACTATATTCTCTGTGGCGTCTTAGCCATGGGTCGCCCACCTCTCGATTCTTCTCTTCACTTTTTTTTACCTTGATGTGTTTAATGTTGTCAGGTTACAACCCATGTTTTCATGAATGGCATTACTCGTAACTCATTGAATGGAATATTGCTCAACTAACTCGCTAAAGAGATATGAGTTTTGACGACATTTCGGTCTGTCTTGTTCCAGTATCGAGCCACCAGGGTGTTTATTATCATGTGTTTTTTTGCTGTAATGTGTTTACCGAGAAATATGTTGGTAATGTCTTAATTACTCAGTTCATTGAGTAAATTTTGAGGTTCCTTCTGGGACTGCCTTCTTTACATTGAGCTGACTTCCTCCTGGACCCTCCTCTTTACGTCGAGTTGACACAGTTTCAAACTGAGAAGTATTTAGGCTCCCACTGTGTTATTTTAGTGTGTTTCACCCACCTCTCCACTGCTTTGGCATTGTAACCTTGTTTCTTAATGACCCTGCGACTCATCCTCGTATTCCGTTGTCACCACCTGTGTCCCCCAAGATGGTCACAGTGCCTCCGATACAACCAACTCAAAGGAGCGCTGAGTGTAAAAATCATCCTATTGTAAGCTCAGTGGTCTTGGTATACACTTGGACCACGGTTTAAGCCAAAAGATGTAACACCATACGTAACTCCTACCTGCAAACAACTGACATTAGCAGCATCAGTATCAGTTTGAATTCTTTTCTTAGCTATTGATATTCACTGAAATGCAATGCACTGAGTGTGGTCTCTGAATATAGTAAAAGTGTGTCACAAATGACATAGTAAAATAGGCTTCTTGAGACAGTAGGCTTCTAGGCAGGTGTGAATTATCGTCTGTAGTCTTTGAAGATACTAAGAGTTTATCACAATGATATAGTATAATAGGCTTCTTGAGGCAGTAGGCTGGTAGGCAGTAATCATATACAGATACTACCATCCTGTCACATGAATGTGAAACGGAAGCCTCTTCTTTTATCCTCTTGAACAATGCAAAGTGGCAGCTAAATCTTGCAAGTTTCTATTTCCATTTATAAATTTGGTTTCCAGCTTGCTTCTTGTGAATTCAAAGATATGTAATGTTTCCTGTCCAATTATAATTGGGAAATGGGGTTGGAGTTATTGCCTCGTAGCCGCGCTTGTCGTAGAGTGTAACTAAATTACCGGGAACCAGAGCCTCGTTACCCCTCTTCGATGAAGTTCAGCCCCGAGAAAAGTAGAGAAATTTAGAAGCTGAGTCGGCAAGATGTTTGAGAAATACACCTATGTGTGTGTGTGTGTGTGTGTGTGTGTGTGTGTGTGTGTGTCCTGTCTATCCTGTTTAAAAATAATGCGCAGTATTTTTATTAATAAAATCTTGTTTTGAAGGGGAAAGAAACAATTAAAAAATAAATTATAATCGTAATTATTATTATTATTATTATTATTATTATTATTATTATTATTATTATTATTATTATTCGTAATTATTATTATTATCGTAATTATTATTATTATTATTATCGTTATTATTATCGTAATTATTATTATTATCACAAACGCAGAATGCACTTGAGAGGACAATGGTAGTATCAATAATTACCAGAGGCCTTACCAATAATCCCGAAAGGAAGGATAGCCCCAGTTCCTCGGATCGTGAACCCTTCACCAGCATCACATCACCTTCGCAAGGAATTGGTTACGGTGACAAGGAATGCTAGATTTTTCCCGTCATGGTGGGGAGCAATCCAATCCCTTGGGTGAAGAGCCCTTCGCTAGCCGTGAAGTGCAGGTGACCTCGTCGTGAGATTGGGATTGTATCCTGAGGAGGCTCGGCTGAGTCAGCTTCCAGGAAGTCTTACCAAGATAAGAATGCGACGTTGTAGCTGAGTAACGAGTGCTGAGGGAGAGGATGTTGTGACGCCTAAGCTAGACGCCAGGATGTGGCGCCTCTGGCTCCACTCTGTCCACTCACCTAGGTGTGTGAATATATATATATATATATATATATATATATATATATATATATATATATATATATATATATATATATATATATATATATATATATATGAATAGCATAGATATTATAGATATTGCTAGGAATCTAGTTTATCTCTACACTGATTCTTAAGCCTTGCTCTATTATCCATGCGCTACCGTTCACAGGAAGCAAAAACTTATGCCTAACCTAAACGAAATGCTTAGAAAATATTCAAGACGTAAACAAAACGTAATTCTAGTTTTAGTCTTTTCGTAAAGAAGAAGGCGCCGCTCAAGGCTCTGTAAAAACAAATAGTTTAAAATAAAAAGAGTAGCCGGGTTTTTTTTCAGAGAATCAAGTGATCAGCCCAGAAGTGTCAAAACTATAGTGGATTCCATGGGTATTATATTAAAAATAAAACTCTGAGCAGATAAAAAATAAAACGTCAAATGCCAATGGCTGAAACAATTCTCCAAAAAAACGCACTTGGAGGAGGGAGCCCTCCGACGACGTTTCGATCTGTCCTAGACCATTTTAAAGTCACACTGAGGAGAAGCTACAGAGTCCTAGAACGCCCTATGGCAAGGATGGAGAGTGAAGGCGAGGTAGGTGTAAAAAAAGGAAAAAAAAAAATGGGCAAGTTAGTTGCCCAAAAGTATTATACAACAATGTACTTACAGGAGAGACTACACGAAATAAGAGCAGTCAAGATATAAAAAACTTTCGAAACTTTTAATAAACTGGAGAAAACTAGTGTGCCCCCATTGACATTTCATTAGATATACATAAAAAAAAAAACATAAAGCCTTGCCTCAGCAAGGCGACCAAAACTTATTTTCCTTCTCTGAGGCACACCAATGTAAATCACCTCTGATCGTTCAATGCACCAGCTAGAAATACAAGTAGCCTTACGAGTGGAATATTTCCGTGAAAGTATGTATATCAAAAGTTTGCGGATAAAACAGAATTCTTGACAAAGAAATTATCCAGTGTTTCAAAGATTTGAAGCTAAATTTAAAGAAATAAAGAGAAAAGTGAGTAAGGAGGCCCGGCAGGAAACCTACGTTGATAATTGCATAACCAAGAAAACTTTAAATAAGGCCTTTTCACGTTACATCAACGGTAGTTAATTATTATTATATTCACAGGCGAGCGCTCAAACCGTAGGGGACATACGGTGTCTGAGAGAATGGGAGGCAATGAGGTCTCGAGCCAAAGAAGGGAAGGTCAGATCCTATTCCTTGAATCAGGAGACCCAAAACTAGGCTCTCCCGGGAGAAAATCTGCCGTTATTAAACATTTACTTTTCCATTAGACAACTGTCAGAAATTTAAACTATATTACTTGCATTAAAAAATCTTGTTTGAACAGATTTAAAAAGCACATGAAGTGTTAGGCTAGCTCGTGACTGGTGAGAGAAGTCGGGTTCCTCTAGTCAGATCTTGTGAGGCAGTATACACTTCAGCTGCAAGTTTTTTAACTATTTCTAAAAAAAATTATAATAATGATAATAAACCTAGTCATTAAGAGGCAAAAATCACAATTTTTTTTCTCTTAATTACAGGGAAGTGCCTAGTAACAAATTTTGAAGAATCGGGGAATTAACTTCCGTCATACATTCTTTTTATTTTTTTTTCTCTAGTATGTACATTAAGAAGTAAGCCACAGACAGACAGAAACAGACACAGAAACAGACACAGACACAGACACAGACACCTTTACCCCCGTGCAACAACACAACGAGAACTAGAATTTTGAGCCGCTACGAAAAATGCTCCCTTATACAATCAAGGACTTTTTTGTTGTTGTTGACAGAGTGCTGAGAATAACACTATGGAGATTCCTCGCTGATACAATACACTAACAGTTCATATTTTACTGTAAAATTTCAGTTACATCGTGGGCACTTAAAAATAATGAAAATCAGGGGGGAAAGACAAATCGTGATTACTAGTTTTGTGAAATGTCTGATTTATGGAAATATGGAAATTAGAACTGAAGTCGTACGTCCGTGTTAAAAAGTTTGTTGGCAAACCCCCTCTATAACCAAGATTTGATACAAGAACATCAGTCGCTGCAAAACTGTGTTGCCTTATAGACGACGAGAGTGTTGCTAGGCTACACCATGTTGATAATTGTTGTTAAACACCAAACACTGTTTATTGCCCCTCTGCGTCGTCGGGCCGAGGAAACCTCTGTCCTAGCAAACACAAATTAATAAACTGAAGTTATTTTTTTTCATGCTGTTAAAGAACCAGGTTGTTTAACTGGAATAGTCACCCGATTAACAGGTCCACGAGAATTTAGTATTAATATAGCATTCACAAGGACTCGGTAAATCCGTAGAGACGGTGAAAAAGAAGTCATGCATAAGTCACACACTGCCTGAGGAATAAGAGGTAAACACATGTCTCTTTTATCATGATTCCATAAGTCATTCACGTCATCAGGCAGACAGTATTAAAAAACGCTTAAAAAAAAAAAAAAGGTTAATTTTATTTTGGAATAAGAGTACAGAAGAAAGGCCGAAATACGTGCAGTAATAATACTGGATACAAAGACTTTCTTCCGTTGTTTCCATGGTGACAAACTGTAAGTTGTAGTCCACGTTAGTACAGTGAGTTCTCCCACGTATGTTCTGACGCCATCATGACATCAACAGCAATATATCTAAAACAAAAAAAACTTCAGAAGTTAGGGTTATCGGCGAATACAAATTAAAATTGTTAGGAGTCTGGATAAATGATCGCAGCTAGACGAAATTGATGTAAAGCGGGGAATGTCTGAAACAGAAACTACGCTGGCCGATATTGAAAGCTTCCCCGCTGGCTTGATATTTGATGCCTTTGAGGGGCAGAGATAGGTAGATCCCGAGACGTAAGAGGCTGAGGAGGGTGCTCGTGGCTTGGTTGGTAGCGTCCTCAGCTCACCCACTGAGAGTCCGGGATCTATCCAAAGGCACGGGTGAAACGTCGGGAATGTTTTCTTACACCTGTTGCCCCTCTTCACCTAGCAGTAAGTAGGTACCTGGGAGTTAGGCTGACTGAAATGCTTTGCATAACCACTAGGTCTGCATCGGCTGTATCGTGTACTTTGTAGAAATAAAGATTATTATTATTATCATGGATGGATAGGGAGAGATTGTTTGGTATAAGAATGAAGGTTAGGAATTGCTTTCTCAGTCTTAAGTTGATAAAATAAGTGGAATAAACCGGATGGTGTAGTCGAAGCAAATTCTAAATACAGTTTCTAGAGTAAATGTGAAAAGGAACAAGAGGCGAGAATCTATAAAAAAAAAAATAGAAAAAAAAATATGTGTTAGGATATCGATATTGAGTATCACATCAGACAATTACTAGTAAAATGAGAACACCTTGAACCACCCACACCCACAATTCGGTTCGACCCCCACACCCACAACTGGGAAGGACAGACCAGCTTATGTCTCTACGTAATACGTAATACAGCAACGTGATATGTGACGTCATACGTAGAGGTCTCCTTGTACAGTAAATACAGTGGCATGTGAATAAGGCACCATGCGAGATGTGGCATTTTATTGTGAAGACGTTTCGCCCACCATTGACTATTTATAAATGTGTGTGTGTGTGTCTTATCTACGTTTCCCGGTTCAGCTGGAAAAGAACGCACCAGTATAAAAAAATTGGTAACAGATTCTAACAAGTTTCTAACGTTTCGGTCCCCCGGGGGGGGGATGGGTCTTTGTTAACTTAGAATCAAAGCGATGATCAGGGCCGAAACTTTTTTTATCCCTAATTGACGCGTTACCAGTTGTCTGACCACGCGTGTCTCTTTTTTTTCTTTGTTTCAAACGACGCACTATTCCGTATTGTCAATACCATTATCAGCAACACATACGTATTTAGGTCGGAGAGATAAACCACAAAGAACATCACCGGAGGTACAGATGCTCACCACCTGATAAAGCACAGGATGTGACGAGATGGAAGCAGAATAGAAGCACATTACGCAATGTTATTTTGGGCTGCAGTAGAGCTTTGAAATAATAATAATAATAATATTATTATTATTATTATTATTATTATTATTATTATTATTATTATTATTATTATTATTATTATTATTATTATTATTATTATTATTATATGAACCTTGGAGCACAGGATGGGTCTGCATAATTGCCTAATGGTAATTACTAAGTGAGTTTACTGGGGGTTAAGCTCCGGTTCTTGATCCTATTTCTTGCCTTACTAGCGGTAATAGGCTTGCCTAGTCTGTTTCTGAACCGCTTCCGGGTTTACCTTGTAGAGTTTCACTCTATGTTGAAGTAGGTGACGGGGCTCCCCGCCGGTGCTGCAGACTCGGAATGTTTCGTACGCGTGAAGAAAGGTGCATTTTGACCGCGTCAAAACGCACGTTCATCTGACAACTTGCACTATATACGCTGTTTATTTTGGCTACACTGTGAATACAGATGTATGTATATACACCATGGGGTGTATGTCTCTCAGTGTCTGTGTGTATATGAGTTACACGCAAATCATAGAACCCATGCCAGGGAAGTACTACAGCTCACAAGTCAGGGTGCTAACCACTGGAGTAGCCTTATAGGATTTATCCAGGTAGATATATTTCTATATACCATTACGTAGAGTTTACCTGGAGTCGCTTTCGGAGGTCACTGCCCCTGCGGAAGGTTAGCATGCCAACCCCCCCTTCCTTTCCCTTCACCGTAATTTGTGCAAAATCGTGTTATTACCATTGCGTGAGTCAGGTTACATGCAGATTGCCTTAATGACCCTCGTGAAGTTAATTGGTTTCACACCTCGTTATTCACTCTATTCTGTATTAGGACTGAAGAAGCCACTCCTGGCGAAACGTCGCATTAGTATATATCTTGATCGGTATATATGTGTGTCTTTTACACACATACATATATGCCAAATAGATACTATTCCTTGATAATGTGATAAATCACGAAAGCGCTTGGAATTTCACTATTTTTTTCACTGTGGTTATTTTTGCATATTGTGATATCACCTGTTTACTGTGAAGGATGTGTCAGCCATCCTTCTATTTCTACTTGTCAGCGTGAAGAATGTGTCAGGAGCAGCTGCTGGCGCTGACTGTATTGATTATCACTATGTTATTCATGAAATTTCTCTCGTATTGATCAAGTGTTTTTTTCCTGTAATTACTTTGTGTAATCCATATCCCAGATCAAATTTTCTTGTCGTGCTGAGACAGACAGGGACCAATTTTTGGCTGTTCCGTTAGGGGGACCGCAAAAATTATTAAGTGAAATTTGTTGTACGTACTTAATAAGTGATTTTTTTTGGAGGAGGAGGGGGATCTTCAAATTTCAAATAAAATTGGCTGTCACAATTGTGTGTGTGTGTTATTTACCATTTTGTCCTAGGCACTTGTCTATTAGACACTTGGCCTGTTGTGTGTGTGTGTTTGTGTGTTTAGATTCGCAGTTTGATCACTTAACGTGTAGTTTCAGCCTACCTAACCAGCCAGTTTGTACAGGAATCTAAAAAATAGAAGAGCACTGCGGTAGGCCTACTGGCTCTTGCTAGACGTATTACGATGTAAAAGCACTGATTCACTTGTCGCACCATTAGCTTCTACGAAGACTTCACCCCACATGGGTTGACGCAGGGAGAGCAAGGTTATCCCTGGTAAACACAGGAACAGATGAGAATGCTTGGAATCAGCGCTCATTCTTACCACCTGCTAAGTTTCCAGTTGGTGGGACCTCTGGGTCACCTGCTTCTCAACACACACTGCTGCTCTCCTCACCTGGCGTAAGTTTGCTCCTCACGACTGCTCGTCACCTGCTCTCCCGGTTATATATTTACCTATGCCTATCACCTCTAGGGAAGTTCCTTAATCGTGGTGAGGAATTGAACCTGTGGTCCAGTTACTTGAATAGAGTCTGAATGCATTCCTTTGAAACTGCTGGAAGATTCGTCACACATCACTCACTCACATCTAAGCTATTTTTCAACGTCCTCTGAAGGCACTTCAGGAAGAAATGAACGGATAATCAACACTCAGAGAGCTCACTCACACACTGAAACAGCATAGTGGAAGCCACTGAAAAAAAAATGTTTTTGTCTCTAATCTACTATCGGCCTTTTGTGAATCTATTTGCTCTTGCGCTAGCGTCCACAGGATGGATATAGGATGCACACTAAACTTGCTGCTTAGGCGGCAAATATCATTAAAAACTTGCTGAAATTCATTTCGTTCATTTTATTAAAATCTGTCGACCTAAAATCTAAGCTCAAAAGACCTCTTCCCAGAAATGAAGCAGCATTATGGTAGCCACAGTAAAAATCTGAATTTTTGTCCTTTCTCAAATTTTGCCTTTTTTTCAATTTTAATAGTTGAATTTTATATTTTTTCCGATTAAAAAGGTGTTGAAATTAATTTTGTATAAGTTATTTAAATTAATTCAGTGATGTTAATCTAATGAACACTGAGTATACACTCAGTGGCCACTTTATTAGGCACACCTGCTCGTAAATGCAAATATATATAATAAGTCAATCACGTGGTAGCACATCAATGTCTAAAAGCATACAGACATGGTCTAGAGGTTCAGTTGCTGTTCAAGCAGAACATCGGAATGGGGAAGAAATGTGATCTAAGTGACTTTGACCATGGAATAATTGTTGGTGACAGACGGGGTGGTCTGAGTGTCTCGGAAGCTGCTGATCTCTGGAGTTTACAGAGGATGGTGTGAAAAATACAAAGCATCTAGTGAGTGGTAGTTTCGTGAGCGAAAAACGTCTTCCTAATGGACATTTAGTGGGTGAAAACGTTTTCTTAATGGACGTTTCGTGGGCGAAAACGTCTTCTTAATGGACCTGAATCTCTAAAGAATGTTTCTAGCACCTTGTTTAATCAATGACAAGAAGAATTCAGGTTGTTCTGGAGGCAAAGAGGACCACTACCTAATAAAGTGACCAATGAGTGAATATAAGAATAATAGGCAGGTCGTTTCGATTGCCAGGTTGGGAAAACATTGTATTTAGGTTCGCGATCAAAAAAGTTCAGGAAACACTGATCTGACTTGAAGCATAACTGAGAGGTGTGCGCTGTACTTTTACATAAATGGTCTCGAAACCTGCCTCGCCTCACCTGTCTCCGGTACATTATATACTGTACTTTTATCAAGGCTAAAGGTCTGAACACAATTTTCTGTGTATTGGACTTGAAAAAGCCACTTGCTGACGAAACGTTTCCACAGTGTTTTACAAGTGTCTCATTCGTCAATAAATGGACTTTTTAATATAGATAATGATTTATTAGAACGAGTTCATAAGAAATTCAAAGAGCACATTAGCAAACAAAATCAATGTTTGTGGACAACACTGTCAACAAATATTGTTACAGCAATAGTGAATAAAGAGTATTTTCTACAGTTGCCTAAACTTTCAGGAATTATGGCCAGGCAGTTACGTCTCTCATGTTGGACTAGAGTCTGGGTGTTGCGTGAGGACTTTCGTTACGTGGGTAGGCATGGGTGAGTGACTCTGAAGGCTGTATTGATAACTTGTCTCAGCACGAGATCTATTAATGTTGTGGATCGTACGTGTCTCTGTCAGTGTTGCGTGTCATACTTCAGTTTCCGTCAGCTGTCAGTGCTGGGTGTCATACTTCAGTTTCTGTCGTCAGACTCATTTCTATTCTCTCTCATTTTAATAATTTCATTGTAAATTTTTGAAGTATGTCTTCATGGCATTGTAGGAATACGTCGCCGTTTTGCTTGAAAACTAATTTAAAAATCTTTCATTTTTGGATGTGTGTGTGTTAATTCTTATTTGAACTATTTTTTTTTTTCCATTTTAAAGTCACCATTGATATATTTTTAGAATGTAGTTATATATTTTTGTTTGTTATTGCTGGAGGGACATCCAGGCTGCAAGTTACCTGTGCACTAACACCAAGAATATTTCAGATAAACGCAAGTGTCTATGTACATAACCTGGAAATTCCATATAACTATGTCTGCTAGACATTTCCTTAAGGCATGAGGAAGTTATGGCCATGTGTCTGATTTTTTGGGACTAAGAGCACCATCACCTTCAGTCCAGACACGCTGGCAGGACGTTGTAACCGCCTTAAAAATCATTACCTTTAATTACTTCTCTTGAGAGTAGAAGTGGAATTGTCCTCCTCTTAGTCCGATGGATCCTGATTGCTTCCAGCTCCCTCAGGTACTGTATGACCCCTACGGGTTTAGCGCTTCCCTCTTAATATTGCAATAATAATAATAATAATTATAATGACAATAATAATGCTCTGTATTATTTATCTTTATACTCGAACCAGCATTCGTGCCTCCTAAGCAGTTCTTCTTTCGATTAGAAATTACAGTCTCGTCTCGACTTTAAATAAAAAAAAAACATTTGAGGTTAAACTACTCACGTGGAGAGAGTTATGCAAGATGCAAGTTTGTCCATTTGCGTGTTTAACCATATCCACAGTTCTGCCTCCCTCCTCTGAGACTTCGTGACAGTTCTGCCTCCCTCCTCTGAGACTTCGTGACAGTTCTGCCTCCCTCCTCTGAGACTTCGTGACAGTTCTGCCTCCCTCCTCTGAGACTTCGTGACAGTTCTGCCTCCCTCCTCTGAGACTTCGTGACAGTTCTGCCTCCTCCTCTGAGACTTCGTGACAGTTCTGCCTCCTCCTCTGAGACTTCGTGACAGTTCTGCCTCCCTCCTGAGACTTCGTGACAGTTCTGCCTCCCTCCTCTGAGACTTCGTGACAGTTCTGCCTCCCTCCTCTGAGACTTCGTGACAGTTCTGCCTCCCTCCTCTGAGACTTCGTGACAGTTCTGCCTCCCTCCTCTGAGACTTCGTGACAGTTCTGCCTCCCTCCTCTGAGACTTCGTGACAGTTCTGCCTCCCTCCTCTGAGACTTCGTGACAGTTCTGCCTCCCTCCTCTGAGACTTCGTGACAGTTGTCTCTCCAGTCGTCTCTACTTGTTACTCAGGCGTCAACAGAGGCTTGTGGGTAGTGTCTTTTTCTATCGGTATTTTATATATCTGATTCGTTTTATTGTTGCTGTCAATCTGCATTTAACTCTGAGGCGGATTTGTTATTTAATATGATAATGGTATACTGTATCGACAAGTTAATAAGTACAATACATATGCAACAGTTATCTTTATTCCGAAATGTTTCGCCTACACAGTAGGCTTCTTCAGTCGGGTACAGAGGCAGAAGAAGCGGTAGAGATGTGAAGACGATGTAAAATCAGTCCATCACTCTTGTTCCAGACTATGAAGTAAAACTCTTCTCCAGTCTGAGGGACTGACCACCTCAAAACAATGTCGTCAAGGGTGATGGACTGATTCCATCGTCTTTACATCTCTACTGCTTCTGCTGCCTCCTCTGTATTCGACTGAAGAAATCTACACTGTAGGCGAAACGTTTCGGAATCAAGATACCTAAATGTGTTTTAATGATTTATTATTTTTTACTGCTTACCGAAAAGTACTCGAGAACTCAACTCACTCAAAATATATGCACGTTAAATAGGACCCCTCTTTTAGTCTACAGTCGCTGCTCATTCAACGAATGTGTATTATAACGCCACTCAAACTATGAACTTTACAGAAGAAGACTAATAACTCGAGGTAATCGAAGAAAGCCAAATAGTATGGAATATTTTCATTGGAATAATCATGCCCTCTACCAGGATGCAACCCACCACAGCCGCCTGGCTCCTAAGAATCTATTTACTCCTAGGTGACAGGGGCAGCAAATGTCTGGAGACTTGCTCATACGTCTCTCACCCCTCCGGGGATTACACCTGGATCATTTCGGTTGTGAGAAGAACTCTCTTGCTAGCTACAGCGGTGATGTTTCTCTTCAGATACACCGACGATTATTTTCTTTATTTTAAGTCATCAATTATGTTAAGTGCCACTGTCAGCGGAGTGTGTGAAAGCCCAGAAGGCGAAAAAAAAAATCATCACGAGATCATAAGAAATAGCCAGAATGTTGCCAGAGAAATGTTTACTTCGTCTTCATATTTAATATCAGATGATTGCGAGTCATTTGCTTAAGTATAGCAAGAGATGCTGAGCTTGACTCTGACAGGAAGGTGGAGATGGTATTAAAGATGAGAGTTGAGACATATGTGGAGTGGGGGTGAGGTGAGGGTTTCTTCAGAGATGGTGGTGGTGATGAAAGTGGAGATGACTGTGAAGAAGGTGAGGTTCATGGTGATGAAAGTAATGATGATCGTAAAAGTGAGCATAATGGGAATGATGATAGTGAGAAATATAGTGATATTGGTGGTGGTGATGATAGTGCTGGAGGTGATGGTGTTAGAGGTATTGATGTAGCTGGAGGCAATGGTGGTGTTGGAATCGCAAATATACTAATACTCTAGAGACAACACTATGCAAGCAATAGGTTACACCAGAGTAAGAATGGGTTTGTCACCCATTACCCTGGACAGAGTAATTACTAGTTAAATTAGGTATTCCACTTAGCAATCTCCACTTATGTAGCCACTTAAAGATTAATGATTCTCAAACTAAATATATGTAAGCTTAGAGTTTACTATAATCCCTAGTTTAAGGATTAACGTATCATTGAGAATTGGGGAACACATTATACGCAATTTTATAGAACCACGTAACCAACCCCAGGTTACCAAGGGTCAGGGAGCCTCGTCCACATGTTAAGATACCTGGGTGACTATATGTTATGATAAAATATAATCAGTGCTCCTCAAATGTGTTCCTTTAATCCAGGGTGACTTGTGTTGATACTGTATTCCCACTACAACAGCAACATGTAGGTAAAAAAAGAGAGCCAGAAGCCTTGTAGTGGGTGTGGGTGGGATGCGGTTCTGCCACGTTTCCCTTCATTAAAATTTTATGTATATAATTGCAAGAGAAAATGCAGGCACTTCAACTAAGTACGTAACAGTAAAATATGTCACCTGTGTATTTATTCATAGACAAAATGTTATCCTAATATATAATTCAGAGATGATTATAAAAAGAGAATGTGGCACCACTTGCCCACCCTATGTCCGTGTTTGGTCAGGTGGCTTGAAGTTTGGAAGATTGTTCACGGAATAACCGTAGCGAGTGTCTGGTAGTCATCTGTGACAAGCCAAGTGACTGACAAGCCTGGTGTCTGTGACAAGCCTCGTGCCTGTGACAAGCCTCGTGCCTGTGACAAGCCAAGTGACTGTGACAAGCCTGGTGTCTGTGACAAGCCTCGTGCCTGTGACAAGCCAAGTGACTGTGACAAGCCTTGTGTCTGTGACAAGCCTCGTGTCTGTGACAAGCCTCGTGCCTGTGACAAGCCTCGTGCCTGTGACAAGTCAAGTGACTGTGACAAGCCTCGTGTCTGTGACAAGCCTCGTGTCTGTGACAAGCCTCGTGTCTGTGACAAGCCTCGTGCCTTTGACAAACCTCGTGTCTGTGACAAGCCTCGTGCCTGTGACAAACCTCGTGTCTGTGACAAGCTTCGTGCCTGTGACAATCCTTGTGTCTGTGACAAGCCTCGTGTCTGTGACAAGCCTCGTGTCTGTGACAAGCCTCGTGCCTGTGACAAGCCTCGTGTCTGTGACAATCTTTACCTTATGTCAATAACATTCCTTATGTTTGTGTAGTCCTGTTGGTCTTACTGATTAGGTAATTAAGGGAGATTATGTATATTATATATCTAAGCTCTTTTTCCAAAGAATTAAAAGCTCTCTTGGTAATTGTGCACTTCTTTAAGAACACACGTTTCTACGCGTAACTGGGCGTTGTAAACGCAAGTGTCCACAAGAGTGTGTGCACGCAAGTGGACAACGAATACGCGCGCGCGTGCAGGAGTGCTTGCACGCCACGCTAGGGTCACCATCACAGCAGATCTGACCTGCAGTGGGTTTATACAGCTCTTTCCCCGTGCGGAGCCCGGGCGTGGTGGGTTGTCACAACAGAAGTGATGAATCGTCTGATTTATCTCTCTACTGGACAGCAGACGCATCACAACGATGGGATATGCTTGTAGCATTAGCTCTCAGAGGTCAGTGACACCCACCGCTAAACCTGCTATTATACTCGCTGCCCAGAACGCAGTGCCATTGAAACCTTTATAGTAAATAAAATGAAAGTATGTATATTATATAAAATTGCGTTGTTTTTGTTTACAACTCAATTAGTTGTAAATGTTGATGCCGATAAGTTGTGGCAAAGGACACTTGTGTACAGTTTCAGGATGTTTATTGAGGGAAACGTTTGGCCACGAGTGGCTTCGTCAGTTCAGCCACTCGTGGCGTAAGACACGAACCCGGGTTCGTGTCTTACGCTGGTACCGAGGAGGAAATGAACCCAGGCTCTTATCTTACGCTGGTACCGAGGAGGGATGGAGAGCATCAGCGTACCCTCGCCTGCCGAGTGTCACAGTATTGGGTTTCACATTTATATTCATTATATTCTACATGTCTAAGGACCTTAATATATTTTAGTGGGTGTAGCGTGCTGTTGTGAGTACCACGTATACTCATCATCCCACACCTACTGAGATCCAACCCTGATCTATCATACATCTGTTTAACCGTTTTGAGAACTAATGCAGATTTAAGCTTCTTCACACCTAACCTATCTCTGCATTCCACTACGCGCCATATATATATATATATATATATATATATATATATATATATATAATATATATATATATATATATATATATATATATATATATATATATATATATATATATATATATATATATATATATATATATATATTCGTGCCGAATAGGTAAAACTTGCTATTTTGGTTTAAATAACAACGCTCTTCTTGCCGAATAAGGCAAGCGAAAATTTGTGTCTCTAATAATTTCGCAAAAATCATTCTTAACTTAATTAACGAAAAAAATATATTTCATTGTGTTTGTTTATTATAAATTTATTGTAAACTTATTTAAAATAAGTTTACAATAATTTTAGGCTAAATTAAATTGCACTTGTTATAATAAGGTTAGATAAGTTTTCTAAGTTTCTTTTGGTACAAAATTATTAATTTTTACATTAACATAAATGAAAAAAAATATACATATCTTTAAACTAATAAGATAAAAATTTAGAAAGGACTTAATTTTAAATGAGTTCTTGCTAATTGACTAATTTTACCTATTCGGCACGACATATATTGAGGCAGGACGGGAACACTGAGTGGGAACACTGGGAACGCTCAAGCAGCAATAACAGCAGCGCTGTGGCTAAGTGGCTAGGCGCTGCCGGCCATCAGTACCGTAGTTAGCGCCTAATGAGGTGATTCATGCATGGTCGGCCTGCACAACATCCCACACCAAAAACTCCTCATGGGTACTCAATCATCCTTGTGATTATTGTTGTTATTACTATTTCTCCTTGAGTACTGGTTTTGTGAGTTTGTTCTCTAGCTGTTTGGGAGGAAGAGTGGGAAGGAGAGAGGAAGAGAGGACGCTAAACTGAGTGGTAGGGAAGGAAATGATGAAGGGGGTAGAGAGGATTTTGATTATATTTAACAGATTTGGAAACACGTTCATTGTAAGGCTACCCAGTTCTACATGGTATACGTATACATTGTAGGAACTAAAGCTCGTAATGTTGCACTAGCATATTGCATCACACAAGATGCAATATGACAGCAAGACCTGGAGGACTTCAGGGGAGGGAGGGATGTAGAGGAGATGAGATGAAGAAATAGAAGGTTGATGGAAAGAGAGAGAGAGAGAGAGAGAGAGAGAGAGAGAGAGAGAGAGAGAGAGAGAGAGAGAGAGAGAGAGAGAGAGAGAGAGAGAGAGATTTGTTTCACATTAAGGTTGGTTATGTGCGGTAATCGTTGGTGAGTATGATTATGTTGATCTTTTTAACCATATGCGTTTACAGAAGCAGAGCCATGTTACAGTGTTAGGAGAGCCATGTTGCAGTATTTGCAGTGTTAGGAGACCCATGTTGCAGTATTTGCAGTGTTAGGAGACCCATGTTGCAGTATTTGCAGTGTTAGGAGACCCATGTTGCAGTATTTGCAGTGTCAAAGGCAGAACTGTGCTGGTAGTAGCACGTCTGCAATGTTTGTAGTTACAGGATGAACTGATTACATCGACTCCAGGCTGAGGGACTGATTACCTCAAACTCCTCGTGTCCTTTGTATGGACTGATGAAGCCACAGTGGGGCGAAACGTTTCCACAGTAAAGATACCCAGGTGTTGCACATGTATCTAATTTATCAACTTGTCGGTTCTCTGAACCATTTATCAACATTGTTGTTTCAGGAGCTGTTGGTGTTCTGTTGTCGGTGTTCAGTCTGTGTGTAATTGCCTATTTACAGTTACCAGGTTCTAACTACCGAGATATAATTGCCTAATCGTGATTCCTTTGTTAAGTGTGCCAGAGTTGGTCTTGCATTCTTGGGTCTGCCTCTGAATACTGAATTTGCTGACGTGAACTCAATCGCACCTCAGTCTGAAGCTGCGCATTGTTTCGACTCGTACTATGTATGCTGTTGCCTAGACTGCTTTATCTCTCCACGACTCTCGTGTCGTGGAAGTGTTTACTAATGTCTTTGTGAGTTATCTGAGGATTCAGTTTCCATCTGTACTCTTCTTCTGGTTTCTCTCAGGCTGAAGAGTTTATCGTTGTCTACCTTGTCAGTTACTCTTATTATTTTGTATGTCGTGTGTGCGCGTGTGAGTGTGGGCGTGTACGCACCTATATGCGGTTGCAGGGGGTCGGGTCACAGCTCCTCTGTGTTGGGTGTGTATGTCTCTCGATGTATATGCACTGAGGGTAATGTTTATATACCGAAGTGTGTATAGCCTAGTAGTATATAAATTCTGTGACGGTGTCGTCCCCTCTCATCGGGGATGGGGGGTGGTGTATAGGCGATGTGCACCCTTAATGACCCACGTGTAGTCGATAGGTTTTAATGGCCCTCGTGTAGTCAATAGACTTTAATGGCCCTCGTGTAGTCGATAGGCTTTAATCCTAGTAAACCAGCCCAGCTTGTGTTTTTTCTTCCACATCGACAGCCTGAGATATCAAAATATTTTCAAAAGAGGTTATTGGAGTCGAGAGACCCATGCTGTTTGTTAAACGTTATTTTCATGACGTGTGTTTTTATTTAATTATAAACCGTCCGGGGTTAAAAGATTTCACAGCAGCAGCAGTTTAGGACACGATGCAGAAGCCAGGTCCATTACGGAGTCAGCTCACCTCGTCCACAAAGAACAGAGGCAGGCTTTGTATTCCCCACATCACAGCTACTCACCAGTTGTATATGCTCACCCTGTTATATCGCGATATAAGGCAGACCAGTGCTACTACAATGTCTGCACGAGGCTGTGGTCAGGAGCTGAATAAATAGCTGGTTATGATTCCTAATGATGTTCGTCTTGGTGTATGTTGAGGCAGTGTTTGTAAGGTGAGGTAAACCTGTTGCTTCCCAGAATAACTCACTGTTTTTTATGTTTATACATTGTGTTTTTTAATGTTTTGTTTTTTCTCATTCGTGTCATGTAAAAGTGTTCAAGGTTTAGAAAGAAATTAAGTGTTGTCTTGTCCTCGTCTAGAGTTATGCATGTGTGTATAGCTGTATTTTATAATGTATACAAGAAATGCATCTTATCACTGGGTATATACACCGAAAGATGTGTATAATGGGTGTATGCACACTGAGAATTCACTTTAAGTTAGGTAAGGTTCGTCAGGAAACAGGACAAGTGTTCACTGACGTGGGTCTTAGTCGCATGATAACCAGCAGCTGGAGCTTTTGGTCACCTGACCGAGGCCTTCCGCTGGCTTACCGGTCCACCCTTTTAAAAAATTAAAGGCTATGATTACAACCATTGAGTTTATACATAGATTTCACTTTCATTCCTCTTTCAGAGTGTTCTTGACTGGTGGTGGACCAACTATTCCTCCCACAGCAAGCGTCCACATCTGACTGGTGGTGGACCAACTATTCCTCCCACAGCAAGCGTCCACATCTGACTGGTGGTGGACCAACCATTCCTCCCACAGCAAGCGTCCACATCTGACTGGTGGTGGACCAACTATTCCTCCCACAGCAAGCGTCCACATCTGACTGGTGGTGGACCAACTATTCCTCCCACAGCAAGCGTCCACATCTGACTGGTGGTGGACCAACTATTCCTCCCACAGCAAGCGTCCACATCTTACACACAATTTTAGGTAGTTAGGTCAGGCTTGGTAAGGTTAGATTGTCTATGAGGAGTTAAATTTAATCAATTATAACGTGTCATAACGTTAACGGTAACATAACTGTTAGTTACAGAGCTGTTTATTACAGTTACAGAGCTATGTATTACTGAAGAAAATACAGATAAAGCAAAAAAAAATTATTTAAGGCTCTGAAGAAGACATTGTCTAAAAGTTGATGTTATTACCCAAGAGATAAACTGTTTATACTTTGCATGTGCGTACATCAATGCGGAAACGGGGGGGGGGGGATTGCTACTTGTTTTATTCATTGCAATGCTGTGGGGATGAGTGGTGGGATGGGAGGAAGGGAAAGGGGGGGATGAGATTGTTAAAGCGGCTACATCGTGAGTTTTAATAACCTCGGCGTCATAAAAAGGGTAATGAAGTGAGTTTTAGCACCGCCGCTGAGGCAAGACTGGTGGATGTGATTGTGCAGTGCGTGTTACCGTGGCAGCTGCCTCATTGTTTCTATTTTATTTATTTAGGCGCTACGAGATTTGATAATGATCCTGGGGGAAGGGAGAGGAGGGGAAGGGAGATGAGGGAAAGGGAGGGGAGGAGGACCGAAACGTCGTCTAGAATCTGCTCCGTAAATTGGAGATTGTGAGATGTCTTCAGACGAGGATGCAAATCTCCCTCCGTTCCGCTTGAATCAGACTTGATAGGCTTTTATTTCCCAGGCGCTGTATGACCCCTACAGGTTTAACACTTAGTGAATAATCAACAATAATAATAATAATAATAATAATAATAATACTAATAATAATAATTTGCGATACTCTCGTTTACAACACAACCGAGCTGCTAGTGCGAAGATTCAAGACAACTTTTAAAGATGCTTAGGAAGACACACCTAAAATATTCATGGTTCACTAGAAAAAAAGTTCTCTCTGGGGTAAAAGAAGGGTTTTTTTTTTTTTTTTTTTTTTTTGCACAGGGTGTCTGTCGGTGCTCAAGCATGAAAAAGTATTTTAGCTTTCTATTGACGGTCTGTACAGGCGTCCTGATGTCCGGAAGAAGTGTCATGATTTCCGGTATATATGTCCTGATGTCCGGTAAAGGTGTCCCGATGTCCGGTATTGGTATTTTGATGTCGGGTTCAAAGGCGCCTTTTTATCCGTCTTGGTGTCTGTTATAAGCCTCGTCAGGTTTTGTACAGTTAGTTGTAGTACTGCAGTTTCTTCCGAGCCTCTTTGTACTCGCTGTTTTCTTGGTAAAGACATCGTGTATATGTACTCATCTATTTGTGATTGAAGGGGTCGAGTCACAGCTTCTCGACCCGCCTCTTCGCTGGTCACTACTAGGTCCACTCTCTCCCCGTTCCAAGACCTTTATCGTGTTAGTGTGTACTCACCTATTTCACCTAATTGTGGTTGCAGGGGTCGAATCACAGCTCCTGGCCTCGCCTCTTCACTTGTGGCTACTAGGTCCACTCTCTTCTGTTTCTTGAGCTTCATCGTATCTCTTCTTAAAACTATTTTTGGATCCTGCCTCCACTACATCACTCTCCAGATTGTTCCACTTCCTGAAGAAATACTTCCTAACATCCCTGTGACCCATCTGAGTCTTTTACTTCCAGTTGTGACCCCTTGTTGCTGTGTCCCATCTCTGAAACATCATGTCGATATCAGCTTTATCAATTCCTCTCAGTATTTTATATGTCGTTATCATGTCTCCCCTAACCCTCCTGTGTGTGTGTGTACTCACCTAGTTGTACTACCTAGTTGTACTCACCTAGTTGTGGTTGCTGGGGTCGAGTCACAGCTCCTTGCCCCGCCTCTTCACTGGCCGCTACTGGGTCACTCTCCCTGCGCCATGAGCTTTATCATACCTCTTCTTAAAGCTATGTATGGAACCTGCCTCCACTACATCTCTTCCCAAACTATTCCACTTCCCGACCACTCTGTGACTGAAGAAATACTTCCTAACATCTCTGTGATTCATCTGAGTCTTCAACTTCCAACTGTGTCCCCTTGTTGCTGTGTCCCATCTCTGGAACATTCTGTCTTTGTCCACCTTGTCAATTCCTCTCAGTATCTTATATGTCGTTATCATGTCTCCCCTATCTCTCCTGTCCTCCAGTGTCGTCAAGTCGATTTCCCTTAACCTCTCCTCGTAGGACATACCCCTTAGCTCCGGGACTAGTCTTGTTGCAAACCTTTGCACTTTCTCTAGCTTCTTTACGTGCTTGGCTAGGTGTGGGTTCCAAACTGGTGCTGCATACTCCAGTATGGACCTAACGTACACAGTGTACAGGGTCCTGAACGATTCTTTATTAAGATGTCGGAATGCTGTTCTTAGGTTTGCTAGGCGCCCGTATGCTGCAGCCGTTATTTGGTTGATGTGCGCCTCAGGAGATGTGCCTGGTGTTATACTCACCCCAAGATCTTTTTTCTTGATTGAGGTTTGTAGTCTCTGGCCCCCTAGACTGTACTTCGTTTGCGGTCTTCTTTGCCCTTCCCCAATCTTCATGACTTTGCACTTGGTGGGGTTGAACTCCAGGAGCCAATTGCTGGACCAGGCTTGCAGCCTGTCCAGATCCCTTTGTAGTTCTGCCTGATCCTCGTCCGATTGAATTCTTCTCATCAACTTCACATCATCTGCAAACAGGGACACTTCAGAGTCTATTCCTTCTGTCATGTCGTTCACAAATACCAGAAACAGCACCGGTCCTAGGAATGACCCCTGTGGAACCCCACTCGTCACCGGCGCCCACTCTGACACCTCGTCACGTACCATGACTCGCTGCTGTCTTCCTGACAGGTATTCCCTGATCCATTGTAGTGCCTTCCCTGTTATCCCTGCCTGGTCCTCCAGCTTCTGCACTAATCTCTTGTGTGGGACTGTGTCAAACGCCTTCTTACAGTCCAAGAATATGCAATCTACCCACCCTCTCTCTCTTGTCTTACTGCTGTCACCCTGTCGTAGAACTCCAGTAGGTTTGTGACACAGGATTTCCCGTCCCTGAAACCGTGTTGGCTGTCGTTGATGAGATCATTCCTTTCTAGGTGCTCAACCACTCTTCTCCTGATAATCTTCTCCATGATCTTCCATACTATACATGTCAGTGACACTGGTCTGTAGTTTAGTGCTACGTTCCTGTCTCCTTTTTTAAAAAATTGGAACTACATTTGCTGTCTTCCATACCTCAGGTAGTTGCCCTGTTTCGATAGATGTGTTGAAGATTGTTGTTAAGGGTACACATAGCTCCTCTGCTCCCTCTGTGTGTGTGTGTGTGTGTGTGTGTGTGTGTGTGTGTGTGTGTAAATAAGGGTGTTCCTCGTGCTCAGACGAGCCGTCCCAAGCAGTGGGGATTCTGTCTCTAATGTTTACATCCGCTAGCTTTTGTCTGATTAAATCATGTGTCCCCGCCTCTTCGCCCCGAACACACACACGCTCGGGCGCACATTTTTCAATTTGGCTCCGAGTACGTATTAACCCTTGGAAGACGCTGCAGCAGCAGCAGCAGTAGTGGCGTAGAGGCCAGGCAAGAGTTCTGTTACACGGGGAGTCCCTCATTTTTTTTATTACTTAAATCTCGTAGCCACGTTCGCTGGTGCTCTCGTGTCACTCATCCCGATCCCTGCTCGCGGCTGTGACTTCGCCTCCAAATATGCACGTTGCCTCGCCTTTTTTTATATATTTATAACATGAGGACAAAGGGGTAAATTATGTGGACGTTTATCATGTAAACTTTTAATGATGGTAAACCGAGACTCAGTGACCCTGACGTGGTAAGTGCAACTCTGAGTGACGTGCCTCCCAGCCTCTATAAAACAAGAGAGATCTCCATAATCAGTTTGGTGTGTCACACAAGAGATGATATCATATTACCGCCCAGTGATTTAACTCCGGAGGGTTGAATGTCCCGTCTCAGCGATGGTGTAATACTCTGCTGGAGTATGTTAGTGTTATTGTTGAGTCGAGTCATTAGTAAGGTGTAGTCTCTCTCTCTCTCTTTATCTCTCTCTCTCTCTCTCTCTCTCTCTCTCTCTCTCTCCCTCTCTCTCTCTCCCTCTCTTTTATCCTCGTCTGCGTTTTTTTTTTCCGCAAGGCTGCGTTCTGTCTCCTCTGTTTTCGTATTCAGCATTAATAATTACATTAACCTCTCATACTACATTCTCTTTTGACGACTCCATTCTACATTTTTTTTTTCACTAGCGGCTCTTTTCCTGCAACTCTTACTGACTCTTTCACTCTTTAACTTTCTTATTTCTGATATTACTCTAACTTCTCTGTCTGTGCTTACGACATACGTACATTCAATTCCGATAAAATAAGTTTTTTCCATGTTTTCGGTAATTTACTTTATCATATTTGCTTTGGAAAGTTTTATCGGGAAAATATATATATATATATATATATATATATATATATATATATATATATATATATATATATATATATATATATATATATATATTTTTTTTTTTCAACAAGTCGGCTGTCTCCCTACCGAGGCAGGGTGACCCAAAAGAAAGAAATCCCAAAAGAAAATACTTTCATCATCATTCAACACTTTCACCACACTCATACATAATCACTGTCTTTGCAGAGGAGCTCAGATACGACAGCTGAGAAAAGTCCCTCCCAGCTGTCACTATCTCAGACCCCTCCTTTAAAGTGCAGGCATTGTACTTCCCATTTCCAGGACTCAAGTCCAACTAAATCAATTAACTGGTTTCCTGAATCCCTTCACAAAATGTTACCCTGCTCACACTCCAACAGATCGTCATGTCCCAAAACCATTTGTCTCCATTCACTCCTATCTAACACGCTCACACATGCTTGCTGGAAGTCCAAGCCCTCGCCCACAAAACCTCCTTTACCCCTTCCCTCCAACCTTTTCTAGGACGACCCCTACCCGCCTTCCTTCCCTACAGATTTATACGCTCTCCAAGTCATTCTACTTTGATCCATTCTCTCTAAATGACCAAACCACCTCAACAACCCCTCTTCAGCCCTCTGACAAATACTTTTAGTAACTCCACACCTTCTCCTAATTTCCACATTCCGAATTTTCTGCATAATATTTACACACACATTGCCCTTAGACAGGACATCTCCACTGCCTCCAGCCTCCTCCTCGCTGCAGCATTTGCAACCCATGCTTCACACCCATATAAGAGTGTTGGTACCACTATACTTTCGTACATTCCCTTCTTTGTCTCCATGGATAACGTTTTTTGTCTCCACAGATACCTCAATGCACCACTCACCTTTTTTCCTTCATCAATTCTATGGTTAACCTCATCCTTCATAAACCCATCCGCTGACACGTCAACTCCCAAATATCTGAAAACATTTACTTCTTCCATAATCTCTCTCCAATGTGATATCCAATTTTTCTTTATTTAAATCGTTTGATACCCTCATCACCTTACTCTTATCTATGTTCACTTTTAACTTTCTACCTTTACACACTCTCCCAAACTCGTCCACTAACCTTTGCAACTTTTCTTTAGAATCTCCCATAAGCACAGTATCATCAGCAAAAAGTAACTGTGTCAACTCCCATTTTGCATTTAATTCTCCATAATTTAATCCCACCCCTCTCCCCAACACCCTAGCATTTACTTCTTTTACAACCCCATCTATAAATATATTAAACAACCATGGTGACATTACACATCCCTGTCTAAGACCTAATTTTACCGGGAAGTAATCTCCTCTCTCCTACACACCCTAACCTGAGCCTCACTATCCTCATAAAAACTCTTTACAGCCTTCAGTAACTTACTACCTATTCCATACACTTGCAACATTTGCCACATTGCTCCCCTATCCACTCTATCATATGCCTTTTCTAAATCCATAAATGCAATAAAACTTCTACCTTTATCTAAATACTGTTCACATATATGCTTCACTGTAAACACTTGATCTACACATCCCCTACCCACTCTAAAGCCTCCTTGCTCATCTGCAATCCTACTCTCTGTCTTACCTCTAATTCTTTCAATAATAACCCTGCCATACACTTTACCTGGTATACTCAGTAAACTTATTCCCCTATAATTTTTACACTCTCTTTTATCCCCTTCCCTTTATATAAAGGAACTATACATGCTCTCTGCCAATCCCTAGGTACCTTCCCTCTTTCATACATTTATTAAACAAAAATACCAACCACTCCAGCACTATATTCCCCTGCTTTTAACATTTCTGTCATGATTCCGTCAATTCCAGCTGCTTTACCCCTTTCATTCTACGTAATGCCTCACGCACCTCCCCCACACTCACATCCTGCTCTTCTTCACTCCTAAACGATGTTGTACCTCCCTGGCCAGTACATGAAATTACCGCCTCCCTTTTTTCATCGACATTTAAAAGTTCCTCAAAATATTCCCGCCATCTACCCAATACCTCCAGCTCCCCATCTACTAACTCCCTACTCTGTTTTTAACTGACAAATCCATTCGTTCCCTAGGCTTTCTTACCTTGTTTATCTCACTCCAAAATTTTTCTTGTTTTCAGCAAAATTTCTTGACAGAGCCTCTCCCATTCTTTCATCCGCTCTTCTTTTGCACTCTCTCACCACTCTCTTCACCTTTCTTTTACTCTCCATATACTCTGCTCTTCTATTAACACTTCTGTTTTGTAAAAACCTCTCATAAGCTACCTTTTCTCTTTATCACACCCTTTACTTCTTCATTCCACCACTCACTCCTCTTTCCTCCTGCACCCACCCTCCTATAGCCACAAACTTCTGCCCCACATTCTAATACTGCATTTTTAAAACTATCCCAACTCTCTTCAACCCCCACTACTCCTACTTGCACTAGCCCACCTTTCTGCCAATAGTTGCTTATATCTCACCCTAACTTCCTCCTCCCTTAGTTTATACACTTTACCTCTCTCTTATTGCTGTTGCCATTTTCTTTTGTCCCATCTACCTTTTACTCTAACTGTAGCTACAACCAAATAATAATATAATAATATAATAATAATAATAATAATATATATATATATATATATATATATATATATATATATCAGGAAATTATCTTCAAAATCTGAAGATGTTATTTGTTTCACTTCAGCTGAACCGAATTCCTAATCATCATTGTTTTCATTATGGAGTTCTCTTGTGATGAATTTCCCTTTCAGTCTCAATACTAATCCTAAATTACTAGCTTCCGGCCATAACGTTGCTTCTGTCAATTTGCTTTTGCAACTTGGAAGGAGATGTCAGGGCAAAGATTATATGGTGAAGTAACACTGTACTTGCAATGTAGTTTCTTCACACATACAAACAAAACACACCCTGTATCTGTTAACCCTTAAAAAGCTGCAGCCCTATTTTCTCCACTTGCCTAGTTTGTGATTCTCACACTTGATCTACGATCATTTAAATTGCCGAGCTGTACTATGATTTCCTTCGACCCAGACTCGTTATTTACAAGTAGTCGTCTGGGGAGAAGGAGCAGGGTAGAAGTGCCAGGGCAATGTGTTATTGTGTATGTCATCAGTAGCACTCTCATATACGCGTCGCGTCAGAGGCTGACAATTTGGCCCTCACCCCCTAAGTAATACTGATTTTCTATGGTTTTTGGCATCTCATTTACTACTATTACTACTACAACTACTATTCCCCCATCGTTCCCCTTTCTATCTCTTGTGGCATAAACTACTTCCCCTACTTTCTACTGGCACTACTACTTCTATTATTATTTACACTACCAGCATTACAACTACCACAACTTCCTTTTCCTCCTCTCTTTCTCCAGTCCCTGTCCTCGCCTACATATACTGGCTCACTCACTCTCTTCTGTCTGTGTGGCTGTAAATGATCCCCTTGCTGCGACTAGAACTATATGTAGTCTTGCAGAACTTTGATGGCGTAGATGGTTTGAATAAATCTCACTTTCATAAATCGCTGCCTCTGAAAGTAAATGAATGCATATTCATGTTTAATTAATGTATATATACACAAGTTGATGGTGTTGCAATAAGTAATTGTCTAAGTTGATCAACTGGAGCAAAGGATCTTGTTTTAAGCCTCCTGAACATGTCCAATTATTCTTTGGCCATTTAAATGATCAACATTTAAATATAAAGCCTCGCTGTGAAATAGAAAATTATTTTAAGTTGCCTTTCTATTCTGATTGAAGAACTGAGAGTTCTTTTGCTAAGTCAATTTACTGGCATATTAATTAACTTTTTATCACTTATGCCAATTCAGTTTAAACGTAACTTAATAATAACCCCAGAAACTGGAGGTTACCGCATGTGCACGAATTATACCAGGATTCATCACGAACCACAGATTCTAAGATCTGCATTAGAATGGTTCCCCATGTGATTCTGATGCTACTAATACAGATAAATAACTTGGTAAACTTTTATCGCCTGCTGAACATCCTATTACTGCTGTACAAAAAGCAGGTGTGTAAATATTGTATTTCTACGTACTTCATTGTACGAACCACAGTCCGGCTTGTCAGGTTAGAAATCCCTCAAGTTCCCTCTTGAAGACAGCTAGGGATCTATTGGTAATCCCCTTTCCCTTGTGTATGATGGGAGGCTGGTGAACAGCATTGGGCCTCTTAGTCTACTCACAGCAACTCTGGTTTTAATATACTGCCCCGTCTGCCGAGTCCTCTGCAATCTTAGTGAGTGATTTCTATGTGCAGTCCTTTTTTGATTTTCCAGGTGTAAATTGTGATGTATCTTTCTTCTCCTGTGTTCTAAGGAATACAACACAAGGCACTTCAAACATTCCTAGTAATTAAGGTGCTTCACTAAACTTATACGAGCACTGAAGGTTTTCTGTACATTGAGCAGATCTGAGGCTGGCAGAAGCTTTCTTCACATATCTTAAGCTAAGTATCGCCACTTGAAGGAACTCCTGCAAAACCCTTAATGTTTTATTATGACAATTATTTAATTTGTTATATCGTTATTATTTCTTACTTTTATATATTTTTTTTATTTGCAGTCTACCTGGAGGGCATTCCGGGGATCAACGCTCCCGCGGCCCGGTCCACGACCAGGCCTCCCGTGGATCAGGGCCTGATCAACTAGGCTGTTACTGCTGGCCGCAGTACGTACGAACCACAGCCCGGCTGATCTGGCACTGACTTTAGGTATCTGTTCAGCTCCCTCTTGAAGACAACCAGGGGTCTATTGGTAATTCCTCAGATGGCTGGTGGGAGGCTGTTGAACAGTCTTGGGTCCCGGACACTTACTGTGTTTTCTCTTAGTGTACCAGTGGCGCCCCTATTTTTCACTGGTGGTATGTTGCATCGCCTGCCAAGTCTTTTGCTTTCGTAGGGAGTGATTTCTGTGTGCAGGTTAGGGATAAGTCCCTCCAGAATCCAGGTGTAGATTATGATATATCCCTCTCGCCTGCGCTCCAGTGAGTACAGATCAAGTGATTCCAAGCGTTCCCAGTAGTTAAGGTGTTTGATGTAACTTATGCGTGCAGTAAAGGTTCTCTGTACATTCTCTAGATCTGCAATTTCACCTGCCTTGAATGGGGATGTTAATGTACAGCAGTATTCCAGCCTAGAGAGAACAAGTGATTTAAAAAGGATCATCACTGGCTTGGCATCTCTTGTCTTGAATGTTCTCATTATCCATCCTATCAGTTTCCTCGCAGATGTGATAGTGGCATTGTTGTGGTCCTTGAAGGTGAGATCCTCAGACATTACCACTCCCAGGTCCTTCACATTGCTTTTCCGCTCTATTGTGTGATTAGAGTTTGTAGTATACTCAGTCCTAGTTATTATTTCCTCCAGTTTTCCATAACTGAGTAGTGATCACACTTTGCAATTAAGACTTTCTCTTAAAGACCTGTTGAAGAGAATGGATGGTTCTTGGACAGTTCTTTCCATTCTGCCGTTTACTGCAGTGCCAGTCCAGTGGTATACCTGGAGAGGGTTTCTGGGGGTCAACGCCCCCGTGACCTTGTCCGTGACCAGGTCTCATGGTGGATCAGCTCCTGATCAACCAGGCTGTTACCGCTGGCCGCACGCAAACCTACGTACGAACCACAGCCCGGCTGGTCAGGTACTGAGTTAGTGCCTGTCCAGCTCCTTAAAGACAGCCAGGGGGGTCTATTGGCAATCCCCCTTATGTATGCTGGGAGGTGAAGGCAACCCATGCATATTGCTCCATCCTGAGTCTTGTGTATCCAGTCAATGTGTATAGAGGTCCTGATTTCTCTCTCCATATTTCAGCTCGTCTGTTTTTTGTTTTTTAAGAATTAAGTTCAGAAGCGAAATTTAAAGAAATAGGTAGATAGCAAACTTTCATTGTGACAACGTTTCGTTCTATGTAGAGTTTTTTTTTCAGAAATAAGTTACTTTAGTATTTAATTCAGTTCCACTAAATCAAGAGTTTCGTGTAAATAAAAAATAGATTTTGTGTCGTAACACACTAGTTGTGTTGACGTCCTTGATGTCTGGTGATTATTGCTCCTTAAGATGCAGCTGCTGGCTTCTTCTTCTTTATAACATCAGAGTGTACTTGTGACGGTGTGTTTGTTGTCCCATTGTTTTGTTGTTGCTCTTCTTGCATAAAGATGTCTTCTGTTGTTTGGCTGAGAGTCTGTCAGTCTCGTATTTCCACGTCCTCTGTATGTGTTTCTTTTCTGCCTCTCTCTCTCTCCTCCTCTCTCTCTCTCTCTCTCTCTCTCTCTCTCTCTCCTCTCTCTCTCTCTCTCTCTCTTTTAGTCTCCATTTTCTTTTCCCTCTGTCTCATTTCCACTACTCATCTCTTTCACTTCACCTCCTCTTATCCTTTCCTAACTCCTCCTCCTTTACTCTTTATTTCCTCTCCCGTTCCACATTTCAATTCCCTCTCCTCTATCTACCCCTCTCTCTCTGTCACCACCTCTCCTCCCTCACCCTAGCTCCCTTTCGCTCCCCCTCTGCTCCCCTCGTCCGTCTCCCTGCCAGTCCCACGTGTTAGTAGTATCAGGTATCAGGGCAGACAGTCACGTCTTGTCCTCTCTCACTAGCTCCACCACATGCTTTCACATTTGCCACCCCTTAATATGTGCTAAATGTTATGTTCAATTTGTTAACCCAGGAACATGTTAGGATTTGCTAATTTACGGTAACGGAATTTTGTTAAATTTCATATATATATATGTCGAATTTAATAATGAATTGATTCATGGTGATTTGATCTGGGTGACATTCACTCGTTGATAAATATTCTATGGTGTTGTATAAGGTTTCCAAATGCTAATTAAACATTAGTTGATTGAACTGCGGGTAAAGAATGTTTTACATAGAAAATTTCTAAATGTTAGCTGAAAGGAAGAAGGCAGATTTTTATTAATCTGGCAGTCTATAAGTATTAATCCATATTGCCTCACCTAACAGTGCTTAACCCAGCGTTACCTACTCTATATAACCTAACTATATTCCTTAGCAGGTGGATTAGAAGCTCCTGTTATAGTGAACTACGATGGGTTATGTTTGCTTCCTTACATCATTGTTTAACCAATTTATTTAAATAAAGTACGTCATATATGTGTCGATCTTCAACCTTCAGTAACTCACTCTGGTTCAGGACTAACACTTCACTAATGGTCTCATAGTTGTACTTCCATTTCCTCCCACTTGTCCACTAACCACTCACCAGCTACCCTTCCTCCTCGGCTACCCTTCAAGATGAATATAAATCTCTGTTTACTCTCTTACATCGCCCTAAACGCCTCATTACTCCTCCCTCCTCCTACCTAAGACTTGACGATATCCTCACCGAACTACTCAAGTCACCCAGCTCAGGCTGACACTTCCTGTATGACACCCACTCCGTGTGATGGACCACGACTGAGGACCACGACTAGTGTTCGACCCGCTCCGTGTGATGGACCACGACTGAGGACCACGACTAGTGTTCGACCCGCTCCGTGTGATGGACCACGACAGAGGACCACGACTAGTGTTCGACCCGCTCCGTGTGATGGACCACGACAGAGGACCACGACTAGTGTTCGACCCACTCCGTGTGATGGACCACGACAGAGGACCACGACTAGTGTTCGACCCACTCCGTGTGATGGACCACGACAGAGGAACACGACTAGTGTTCGACCCGCTCCGTGTGATGGACCACGACAGAGGACCACGACTAGTGTTCGACCCACTCCGTGTGATGGACCACGACTGAGGACCACGACTAGTGTTCGTTCCCACTGTGTAACACTCGCTTAGAATAGAATGACTGCACATTGAATAAGTTTTTATTCAGATTCGACACACAAGTTTACTTTTTTTCCATTTGTCTTATATAGCAACTGACATATAAATTAGCCTAGGTTAATCCAGTGAAGTCAAACACTTGACTTATTCCCGCTGAGGCGTTACCAACATGTAACTTTATATTTATGAGTCCTGTGTCTCTCGAAATAGCTATGGTAATTTTTTTTTTGTCTGTGTCATTGTTTTCACCTCTCGTTACTTTATCATCTTTTCCAATTCCTCGTCCCCTTGATTTTCATCATATAACTGACACACACAAGAGAACACGTACACACACCTGACTGTACATGAATGGGATATAATGCTGACAAGATGAAGAATTAGACACATGTGCAACATCTGGGTAGCTTTATTTGTAGTCGTGAAGAGTCACACCGTAGTCGTGAAGAGTCACACCGTAGTCGTGAAGAGTCACACCGTAGTCGTGAAGAGTCACACCGTAGTCGTGAAGAGTCTTCAAGACTAAGGTCTTCAACAACTCCAAGGCTGTGGGACTGATTACCTCACATTTTGTATATAGTTCTACATACTTCACATTATGTCCTTGTACGGTACTGATAAAGCCACTGGTTGGCGAAACGTCTACAAATAAAGCTACCCAGATGTTTCACATGTGTCTAATTCTTCACACACACTGCTGGTGTACCTTATTTTCTTAATTAAAACAAAAATCAACACAGTGGCAGGGTATTTTTATTCTGGCAGTGTTACCCCACCATAAGTTACTGTGTCAAACCCCTCATATGTCCCTTGATGCCGGTGAGGGGTTCTTGATCCTGGACGGTGGACGTATCTTCCCTTTCCTTAAATCGAAGCTGATTGCTTCCCATGAGTGCGGTAATAATAAATACTGGCTGTTGGTGTCCACTCTCGACTAAAGCTTGTGGTTAGTTATATCTACGTGAGTGAACATTAGGGATGATTGTAAGTAGCCATACGCTCTCTCTCTCTCTCTCTCTCTCTCTCTCTCTCTCTCTCTCTCTCTCTCTAAGCACGTATACACAACAGGACAAGTGTCTATCAAAAAGTGCCTTTGACGACTAGTATCTAATACTCACACACACACACACACACACACACACACACACACACACATACACACACACACAACAGGCCTAGTGTCTAATTGACATGTGCCTAGGACAAAATGGTAACTAACACACACACGTCACCTCACAAATCCCACCAGCTCACTCACTATTCTTTCAGCTTCCAGTAAGATAGTACAGTAAGGTTAGCGGCGAGAGAGTACGAGGGAGAGTCCAAAGCATGAATGACATTTGCATATCCTGAGCGTGTGTGTGTGTGTGTGTGTGTGTGACCACATTAATGTCTGCATAAATAATTCATTACCAGTTTAACTTGTTCAGCGGTAACTTTCTGGCCCAGTCCCTGAACCCATTATGTACCTCTGTAATCCTTTGACTACCGCCCACAGGATGGGTATGGGGTGCATAATAAAGATGTTAAACTAACTCCCATTCCATATATGGCATCCTCCTTTCACTCACCTCGCCTCCCTTCCATTCTCCTCTCCGCTTCCCCGACTTCCTCTCAATATCATCTCCTTACCATCTAGCTCATCCAATCCCATCTTCTAACCCTACCTATATCTCTTCCAACCTCCCCTTCCCTCCCCTCTCCCCAGACAAGAGGGCCACTAGCGCCGCGGGGCGGGGCGGGGCGGGGCGGGATGGGGGCAGTGCGCGACATTACACGCCCGCTGCATTGTAACAACATCACAGGTACCGATAACGGGACCCGAGACACCGATACCCGGATTAGCTTTCCCGAGTAGCACCCGGGAGATGCATGCCACAGGGCAGGAGCAGCGGGCGAGTGATGCTTTAGCTGAAGCTGTGCCCAGCGGCACCGCCAGGAAGACAGACCACGGGTAGATCCGAAGCGGTGGTAGGCCGGGTGGTGGTAGGCCGGGTAGTGGTAAGCTGGGTCGTGGATGGTTGGGTGGTGGTAGGCTGGGTGGTGATCGGCTGGGTGGTGGTAGGCTGGGTGGTTGTAGGCTGGGTGGTGGTAGGCTGGGTGGTGGTAGGCTGGGTGGTGGTAGGCTGGGTGGTTGTAGGCTGGGTGGTGGTAGGCTGGGTGGTGGTAGGCTGGGTGGTGGTAGGCTGGGTGGTGGTAGGCTGGGTGGGGATTCTGCACAGCAGGTTACGCTTAACCTTTAATGTGAGTTTATTCGATAAGCACACACACACACACACACACACACACACACACACACACACACACACACACACACACACACACACACACACACACACACACATGAGCGACTGGCAAACCTAAACAAGGAATCGTTCAAGACACTGTACACCGTGTACGTCAGGCCCATACTAGAATATGCAGCACCAGTCTGGAACCCACACCTGGTCAAGCACGTAAAGAAACTAGAGAAAGTGCAAAGGTTTGCGACAAGGTTAGTTCCACAACTCAGGGGTCTGTCCTATGAAGAAAGGTTGAGGGAAATAGGACTAACAACACTGGAGGAAAGAAGGGTCAGAGGAGACATGATAACGACATACAAAATACTGCGGGGAATCGACAAGGTAGACAGTGACAGGATGTTCCAGAGAGGGAACACAGAAACAAGGGGACACAACTGGAAGCTGAATACTCAGATGAGTCAAAGGGATGTTAGGAAGCATTTCTTCAGCCAGAGTAGTCAGGAAGTGGAATAGTCTAGAGAAAGATATAGTGGAGGCAGGAACCATACACAGTTTTAAGACGAGGTATGATAAAGCTCATGGAGCAGGGAGAGCAGAGACCCAGTAGCGGACAGAGAAGAGGCGGGGCCAGGAGCTGAGTCTCGACCCCTGCAACCACAATTAGGTGAGTACAATTAGGTGAGTACACACACACACACACACACAGTTCCACACAAGAGATTAGTGCAGAAGCTGGAGGACCAGGCAGGGGTAACAGGGAAGGCACTACAATGGATCAGGGAATACCTGGCAGGAAGACAGCAGCGAGTCATGGTACGTGGCGAGGTGTCAGAGTGGGTGCCGGTGACGAGTGGGGTGCCACAGGGGGTCAGTCTTAGGACCGGTGCTGTTTCTGGTATTTGTGAACGACATGACGGAAGGAATAGACTCCGAAGTGTCCCTGTTTGCAGATGATGTGAAGTTGAGAAGAATTCAATCGGACGAGGATCAGGCAGAACTACAAAGGGATCTGGACAGGCTGCAAGCCTGGTCCAGCAATTGGCTTCTGGAGTTCAACCCCACCAAGTGCAAAGTCATGAAGATTGGGGAAGGGCAAAGAAGACCGCAGACGGAGTACAGTCTAGGGGGCCAGAGACTACAAACCTCAATCAAGGAAAAAGGTCTTGGAGTGAGTATAACACCAGGCACATCTCCTGAGGCGCACATCAACCAAATAACTGCTGTAGCATATGGGCGCCTAGCAAACCTAAGAACAGCATTCCGACATCTTAATAAAGAATCGTTCAGGACCCTGTACACTGTGTACGTTAGGCCCATACTGGAGTATGCAGCACCAGTTTGGAACCCACACCTAGCTAAGCACGTAAAGAAGCTAGAGAAAGTGCAAAGGTTTGCAACAAGACTAGTCCCGGAGGTTAAGGGAAATCGACCTGACGACACTGGAGGACAGGAGAGTTAGGGGGGACATGATAACGACATATAAGATACTGAGAGGAATTGACAAGGTGGACAAAGACAGAATGTTCCAGAGATGGGACACAGCAACAAGGGGACACAGTTGGAAGTTGAAGACTCAGCTGAATCACAGAGATGTTAGGAAGTATTTCTTCAGTCACAGAGTGGTCGGGAAGTGAAATAGTTTGGGAAGTGATGTAGTGGAGGCAGGTTCCATACATAGCTTTAAGAAGAGGTATGATAAAGCTCATGGAGCAGGGAGAGTGTCCCAGTAGCGGCCAGTGAAGAGGCTGAGCCAGGAGCTATGACTCGACTCCTACAACCACAACTAGGTGAGTACACACACACACTCGGCGAGGTGGTGTGTTGGACACAGCTAGTGTGCTGGACACAGCTAGAGTGTGTTAAACACAGCTAGAGTGTGTTTGACACAGCTAGTGTGTGTTGGACACAGCTAGAGTGTGTTGGACACAGCTAAAGAGTATTGGACACAGCTAGAGTGTGTTGTACACAGCTAGTTTGTGTTGGACACAACTAGAGTGTGTTGGACACAGCTAGAGTGTGTTAGACATAGCTAAAGAGTATTGGACACAGCTAGAGTGTGTTGGACTCAGCTAGTGTGTGTTGGACACAGCTAGAGTGTGTTGGACACAGCTAGTGTGTGTTGGACACAGCTAGAGTGTGTTAGACACAGCTAAAGAGTATTAGACACAGCTAGAGTGTGTTGTACACAGCTAATGTGTGTTGGACACAGCTAGAGTGTGTTAGACTCAGCTAGTGTGTGTTGGACACAGCTAGAGTGTGTTGGACACAGCTAGAGTGTATTTGACACAGCTAAAGAGTATTGGACACAGCTAGAGTGTGTTGTACACATCTAGAGTGTGTTGTACACATCTAGAGTGTGTTGTACACATCTAGAGTGTGTTGTACACAGCTAGAGTGTGTTGTACACAGTTAGAGTGTGTTGTACACAGCTAGAGTGTGTTGGACACAGCTAGAGTGTGTTGGACACAGCTAGAGTGTGTTAAACACAGCTAGAGTGTGTTTGACACAGCTAGTGTGTGTTGGACACAGCTAGAGTGTGTTGGACACAGCTAAAGAGTATTGGACACAGCTAGAGTGTGTTGTACACAGCTACTTTGTGTTGGGCACAACTAGAGTGTGTTGGACACAGCTAGAGTGTGTTGGACATAGCTAAAGAGTATTGGACACAGCTAGAGTGTGTTGGACTCAGCTAGTGTGTGTTGGACACAGCTAGAGTGTGTTGGACACAGCTAGTGTGTGTTGGACACAGCTAGAGTGTGTTAGACACATCTAAAGAGTATTGGACACAGCTAGAGTGTGTTGTACACAGCTAGTGTGTGTTGGACACAGTTAGAGTGTGTTAGACTCAGCTATTGTGTGTTTTACACAGCTAGAATGTGTTGGACACAGCTAGAGTGTATTGGACACAGCTAAAGAGTATTGGACACAGCTAGAGTGTGTTGTACACATCTAGAGTGTGTTGTACACATCTAGAGTGTGTTGTACACAGCTAGAGTGTGTTGTACACAGTAAGAGTGTGTTGTACACAGCTAGAGTATGTTGTACACAGCTAGAGTGTGTTGGACACAGCTAGAGTGTGTTGGACGCGGTGTTACACATGCAGCTCGCCCTCCATTATCATGTTTCTACAGGATAAGTCGGTGTTTAACCAAGCAGTTGCTACACGTCACTGGCAAGGAGGCTTCCAACACCTGGCGTCGCTGCTGTTATATCTTCAGCTTCTGTTCCAAGACGTCGCGCCAGCCTCAAGAAGATCAAGAAAACAAACACACACACACACACACACACACGACACACACACACGCAACAAACACACACACACACACACACACACACACACACACACCACACACACACACACGCAACAAACACACACACACACACACACACACAACCGTGTACACAAAAAATGTCAACAAAACAACAAACACAACAGTAGACAAGTGCTGCCACAGTGGTGCCTTGAAGCTGGTGAAAAGACTCTTGATCCTGGGAACTCGAGCTACTTATTCTTACCTCGAATCAAACCTGAGAACATTTCCATTCCTCATCCCAGGAACCGTACGACCCCTCACGGGTTTCACGCTTTCCCAAGAACTCTTAACAGGAAAGCTGAAATATATGAACCCGCATCCAGTTTAAAGATGCGTAACAAAACTAGGCTGCCCACAACTCGAACAAAACAGGTCAGACAAGGGTGCCCACAGGAGCGGGCCCGGCCCCACAGCTCAGCTCCCACAAAAGGACAGAGAAAGGACTTCCCACAAGAGGGACGACCAAGCGTGCCCATAGAATTAGTGAACCATGGCCCACATCTTCAAGAATGACAAGTAGGTGCGCCCACAGTAGGAGGAGCCCCTGGCTAACACCTCCCACAGAACAGGATCACTAACAAGCGCACCCAGAAGAGTAGGAGATAACTGTCCCATACCTCCCAGGCAGCCATCGGAGGACAAAATACTGGCCCACGTATTCCACGTGCCCACAGGAGGGGAGGTCCCTGGCTCACAGCTCCCACAAAAGAGAAGAACAAACAAGCGTGGCCACAGGAGTAGCGCAGAGCGCTGCACTATGACCGTCCACTGAGGTCTCCAGGATAACCACAGCCTGGAGATAATGAGCAGCGTCTTCAATTCCACGCTACCTGGAGGAGAAGAACAGCCAGGTACCAACAGTAAGCAGGGATAATCCCCAGGTACCAAGATTATTGTATTACACAACAACCCGGTATTACTGGGGGTGCTGATCCAGGTCATCGTGGGCACTCTCTAGGGCATAGACGGTAGATAAATAGATAGATAGTAGTAGTAGTAGTAATAGAAGTTGTAGTAGTAGCAGTAATAGCAGCACCGACAGTAACAGCAGCGGTATCTCCACATGCAGTGGTAGTAGCATCTGCAGCAGCAGAAGCAGCAGTAGCTGAAGCCGCAACGAAATCTGCAGCAGGAGCAGCAGTAAAAGCAGAAGCAAAATCAGCACACCTGCAATAATAGTTTTAGCAGAAATAGGAACAGTCGAAAAAACAGAAGTCGTAGTGACTGAAGCTGCAACAAAAACAACAGCAGAAGCAACAGCAGTAGCGGACATATTAGGACAGTGACATACTGCGGCTGAGGACAGTGACATGCTGCGGCTGAGGACAGTGACATGCTGCGGCTGAGGACAGTGACATGCTGCGGCTGAGGACAGTGACATGCTGCGGCTGAGGACAGTGACATGCTGCGGCTGAGGACAGTGACATGCTGCGGCTGAGGACAGAGAGTGTGTCGTCTTCTTCTATCATAATATCATATTACTTGCATGCTAGATTTGTACATATTTAATTACACGTTTTAGAGGAGAATATATATATATATATATATATATATATATATATATATATATATATATATATATATATATATATATATATATATATATATATATATAAACTAGACGTCAATGTTTGGTAGTCTATACATAACACCTGGGGAGCGAGTAAGACAGTTTAGTCTCCCATAATCTATTTTTCTAGATACGAATTTTTTTTTCCTACAAATCACATATAACAGCGATTAAATTTACCCTCTTATTTTATTTATACATTCAAAGGAACTCACATGAAGAGAGAGAGGAGGGAGAGGAGAGAGAGAGAGAGAGAGAAGAGAGAGAGAGAGAGAGAGAGAGAGAGAGAGAGAGAGAGAGAGAGAGAGCAGCAGCAATAATAGACAGACTTGCATTCTGTAAAACCAATATATGTGGCCAGAGGCGGTCGTCAGCTGTCCCAGCTGGGGGTCACAATGCCAGTGTTCACATGAGTATGTGTGTGTGTGTGTGTGTGTGTGTGTGTGTCTGTGTCTGTGTGTGTTGTGTCTGTGTGTGTTGTGTGTGTGTTTGTGTGTGTGTGTGTGTATGTTGTGTGTGTGTGTGTGTGAGTGTGTGTGTGTGTGTGTGTGTGTGTGTGTGTGTGTGTGTGTGTGTGTGTGTGTGTCTCAGCCCTTTCTATGCATCAGTCTTATACTTTATTCCCTTTCTATGCAGAACACCTGTTTCAGACCTCTTAACCACTAATTTCTAAAATATCTGCTTCTTACTTCTGAAACCTAACATAATTATTATAAAACCAGTTTCTAACTTCTTAAAAACATCTCGTATTTTCTAAAATACCATCTAAAACATTCTCCATCGTTTAAAACATCTAACTTCTTAAATGCCATTTTTCTAGCATCTGAAGCCTCTGCTTCTAATTTCTAAACCATACTTTTCTAATTTTCTATTTTTTTAAACATCCTTTCTAGTTTCTAAGACCTCGGTTTCTTATTCCCAAACCACGTGGTTTGCCTTTCCTTAAACACCTGTTTCTAACATCTAAAAACTCGTTTTTCTAACTTCAAAAACACTTATTTCCAAAGCATCTGTTTCTAATTTTCCGAACACTTGTTTTGTTTCTAATTTCTAAATTACCTATTTCTAAATTGAAAATAGCCGTTTCTAACGTCAAAAACACCAGTTTCTATCTTCTACTACTCCTGTTTCTAATTTTTATCGCATCTGTTTCTAACTATTAAAACACTTGCAACTATTTTCTAAAATACACTGTTTCAAATACTAAGACACCCGTTTCTAATTTCTAATTCGGTTTCAGCTTGTACGACACCTATTTCTAAATGCTTAATGCCCCTGTTTTTTAACTTCTAAAACACTTGTTTCTATTTTCTAACCCACACACTGTGTCAAATACTAACACACCTGTTTCTAATTTTTAACACTGTTTCAACATATGTGACACCTGTTTCTAATTTCTAACACTGTTTCAACATATGCGACACCTGTTTTTAATTTCTAAAACACATGACTCTTACTTCTAACGCACCTGTTTTTTTATCTTCTAACACAAACGTTTCTAACATCTGTAACGCCTGTTGGTCTCTCTGACTGACGAGGCCATCAAAATTATATTTGAAAAAAAAAAGACCATCGTTTGACGTAAATGAAGAGTTAAGAACAAATCATGAACTAAATTGATACTTCTGTTATTATGGCTTTGAATGAAATTGTTAGAAGCCCTCTGCATGATATCATTAGAAGCCCGATGTATGACATCATTTGAAGTCCCCTGCATGATATCCTATGAAACCCTACGTCTAATATCATCAGACTTCCCCATAATGGTATTATCAGAACTCCCTCAGAATATCAGAAACTCCGAATATCACAGCTTTATTCACAACACCTCAAAAGAAATTACCTACTCTGGGCGCGCCGCCCCCTCTTCTCTTTCCAATGAAAGGAGGAGAGTGGCTCTTGAACCCAGGAACTGGAGTTACTCTCTCCCCCCCACCTGTCTTTGGCATCAAACCAGACTGCCTACACTACCCCTCTCCCCACCCACCAACGGGATTGGTTGGGTACTTGGGCATGACTATAATAACAGTAATCACTTCCTGGGCAGCCACAACAGTGTACGTAATAATAATAATAATAATAATAATAATAACTATAATAATAATTTATAATAATAATAAATAATTATAATAATAATTTATAATAATAGTTTATAATAATAATAATAATAATAATAATAATAATAATAATAATAATAAAAAAAAAACAATTTTTTATATTCGTACGATGAAAACACCCACCTTTGCATGTCATGTAGTTCTGTTTCGGGGCCCGGTCTCTTTCGTTCACTGTGGGTTCCGTCTGCGTGGTCACAGACACGCCAGAGTCTTGAACGGTCATCACGTGGGTTCCGTCTGCGTGGTCACAGACACGCCAAGTCTTGGACGGTACATCGGGGTTCCGTCTGCGTGGTCCAGCAGACACGCCAGAGTCTTGGAAGGTCAACACTCGTGGGTTCCGTCTGCGTGGTCCAGCAGACACGCCAGAGTCTTGGAAGGTCAACACTCGTGGGTTCCGTCTGCGTGGTCCAGCAGACACGCCAGGGTCTTGAACGGTCAACACTCGTGGGTTCCGTCTGCGTGGTCCAGCAGACACGCCAGAGTCTTGAACGGTCATCACTCGTGGGTTCCGTCTGCGTGGTCCAGCAGACACGCCAGAGTCTTGAACGGTCATCACTCGTGGGTTCCGTCTGCGTGGTCCAGCAGACACGCCAGAGTCTTGAAGGTCACACTCGTGGGTTCCGTCTGCGTGGTCCAGCAGACACGCCAGAGTCTTGGACGGTCATCACTCGTGGGTTCCGTCTGCGTGGTCCAGCAGACACGCCAGAGTCTTGAACGGTCATCACTCGTGGGTTCCGTCTGCGTGGTCCAGCAGACACGCCAGAGTCTTGGACGGTCATCACTCGTGGGTTCCGTCTGCGTGGTCCAGCAGACACGCCAGAGTCTTGGAACGGTCATCACTCGTGGGTTCCGTCTGCGTGGTCCAGCAGACACGCCAGAGTCTTGAACGGTCATCACTCGTGGGTTCCGTCTGCGTGGTCAGCAGACACGCCAGAGTCTTGGACGGTCATCACTCGTGGTTCCGTCTGCGTGGTCCAGCAGACACGCCAGAGTCTTGAACGGTCATCACGTGGGTTCCGTCTGCGTGGTCCAGCAGACACGCCAGAGTCTTGAACGGTCATCACTGGGTTCCGTCGCGTGGTCCAGCAGACACGCCAGAGTCTTGGAAGGTCAACACTCGTGGGTTCCGTCTGCGTGGTCCAGCAGACACGCCAGAGTCTTGAACGGTCATCACTCGTGGGTTCCGTCTGCGTGGTCCAGCAGACACGCCAGAGTCTTGAACGGTCATCACTCGTGGGTTCCGTCTGCGTGGTCCAGCAGACACGCCAGAGTCTTGGACGGTCATCACTCGTGGGTTCCGTCTGCGTGGTCCAGCAGACACGCCAGAGTCTTGAACGGTCATCACTCGTGGGTTCCGTCTGCGTGGTCCAGCAGACACGCCAGAGTCTTGAACGGTCATCACTCGTGGGTTCCGTCTGCGTGGTCCAGCAGACACGCCAGAGTCTTGGACGGTCATCACTCGTGGGTTCCGTCTGCGTGGTCCAGCAGACACGCCAGAGTCTTGGAAGGTCAACACTCGTGGGTTCCGTCTGCGTGGTCCAGCAGACACACCAGAGTCTTGGACGGTCAACACTCGTCTGCCTCTGACACCTGTGCAACTAATAAGACATTTACTGCCACTACTTTTCGCAAATTAGAAACATTTGTCAAGCTAATACAAGCGATGCGATGCCTGCACATAAATGGTACACACACACACACATACACACACACACACACACACACGGGGCCAGGAGCTATGACTCGACCCCTGTAACCACAACGATGTGAGTACTAGGTGAGTACACACACTATATATATATATATACTATATAGCTAAGATAGCGTACTGACGAGATGTATTTGTCTCCCTTTTTGTCAGTCTTTGTGATGTCACTTTGCTCTCTCTCTCTCTCTCTCTCTCTCTCTCTCTCTCTCTCTCTCTCTCTCTCTCTCTCTCTCTCTCTCTCTCTCACCCTACATGCTTCACACATTCACAATCATTCTCACTTCAAACTCTGCCACTTGAGTTGAGAGTTCAGTACGAACAACATTATGTAGGATTAAACGCCATGTAATCTCTTGAACACTAAGAAATCCATCTTGTAAATCCCTGGGCAGGAGCGGATTACACCAGTGTTCACGCAGGGACGTAAACAGTTTATTGAGGATTTAACGCAGTTATCCTTCCTTCGTCAAAATAACGCCAGGGACGCAGATACAGGGAGAGAAAGAGAGAGAGAGAGAGAGAGAGAGAGAGAGAGAGAGAGAGAGAGAGAGAGAGAGAGAGAGAGAGAGAGAGAGAGAGAGAGGAAGAAAGAGAGTAGAAAATGAGAAAGTTAGTGAAGAATAGACATGAAGGCATAAAGAAAGGTACAGGCACACAAAGACAGAAATGAACATAATTGGCAAAAAAAAATATACATGGAACTTGATATTAGAATGTTAAGAAATTAACCAGACAACATCACTACAAATCTTACTCAATCTCTAAAAGTAAATACAGATGTAAATGGATTGTGAAAACTTGCAATTATGTTAAGTTTTACAACCTGCAGGGAACTGGCGCTTTACACAATACACAAAGCTTTAACAGAAATGCAGAGGCACCAGATGGATACGCAAAGAGGGAGGGAGAGAGAGTTGCAAATACACACACACACACACACATATACTATATATATATATATATATATATATATATATATATATATATATATATATATATATATATATAGTGTGTGTGTGTGTGTGTGTGTGTGTGTGTGTGGTGCCGATTAGGTAAAACTTGCGATTTTGGCTTAATAGCAACACTCTTCTTGCCATATAAGACAAGCGAAAATTTGTGTATGTAATAATTTCGCAAAAATCATTCTGAACTTAACGAAAAAAAATATATTTCATTGTGTTTCTTTATTATTAAATTATTGTAAACGTATCTAAAATATATTTAGATGGGTTAGGCTAAATTAAATTGCACTTGTTATAATAAGGTTAGAAAAGTTTTCTAAGTTTCTTTTAGTACAAAATTATAAATGTTTACACTATCATAAATGAAAAATATACATCTTCAAACGTATAACAGAAAATTTTAGAAAGAACTTAATTTTAAATGAGTTCTTGCTAATTGACCAGTTTTACCTATTCGGCACGACATATATATATGGAGTTTGATATGAGGTTAGAGTCCGTGGGAGAACGTGGAAGTATTTTGTACTAAAAAGTGTAAACATGGGAAGGGATGTGATGCTACTCTTTCTTGTTTAGTGCGTCCAGAAATTACTTCTACCACTAACCACTACTAGGCACTACCACTAACCACCATTTATCATTTCCACTATCCACCACCACCACCAGCATTACCACCAACCTCACCACCATTCGATATTACCACTACCATCACCACCCCTATAAACGCCACAACTACCACCTTCCTCGTCACCACAATCACCCCAATATCAGTCCATCATCAACAAAATTATCATCACTATTAACACCATTACCACAGTTACCAATAACAGCAACAACAGCAGCAGCAGCAGCAACAACATCAACAACAACTGCATTGGCAACAGCAACAAACCCCAAAAACAACAACAATAATCCCCTCAAACACCACCACCATCCCCATCACTACCACCCCACCGCCACCACCCCACCACCACCGCCACCACCACCGCCACCACCACCGCCACCACCACCACCACCATCACTACCACCATCACCCCCCACCACCACCACCACCACCACCAGACGTGTGGGCGGGGGGATTCGATTTAGCTAAAAGAATTGCCTTACCCTGAGCGTGTTAGATCTTAAGGAAATTAGTGCCTCCCTACCCATCACCTCTCCTCCCCCCCCTTCTCTCTCTTCTCTCTCTCTCTCTCTCTTCTCTCTCTCTCTCTCTCTCTCTCTCTCTCTCTCTCTCCGACAAAATTGTGAAACTATATCGAGTAACGATTACTTTCAAAGTAATACCACAATAACACCCCTTAAAACGATTACATTATTACACCAGTCGACAAAAAAATACACAGGCAAATTAAGAAAACAAAGAAGAGCCAACTAAAAATTACGCCAGAATTCCAAGGAGCTGAAGGAGGGATTCCCAAGTTCTAAAATCCAGTTTGACAGTTGTTGATGGAAATTCCGGAGCGGCGATATTGTCTTTGAGAGAAAATCTGGTCCAATTGGTGTAGTTTCCGCTGGCGTGAACTGACTAGTGAAGGAGGTGTTTACTGGTGTATAGGCAGGGAGAGAGAAGAGGGAGGGAGATGAGGGAGAGAGAAGAGGGAGAGAGAAGAAGGAGAGAGAAGAGGGAGAGAGAAGAGGGAGAGAGAAGGAGGAGAGAGAAGAGGGAGAGAGAAGAGGGAGAGAGAAGAGGGAGAGAGAAGAGGGAGAGAGATGAAGGAGAGAGATGAGGGAGTGAGAAAGAAGAGGGAGAGGGAGGGAGGGAAGGAGAGTAGTGGAAGATGAGCAAGAATGAAAGAATAAAGGCTGCAAGGAGTAGAAGAGAGGAGAAAGATGTTGGAGAGAGGTTTATAAAGACGGTAGGAAGAAGAAGAGACAAAAATGGAAAAAAAGGAAAATGGTTGTACAGTCACTAACAATAACATAAATGCACGATATATATACAATAACATAAACAGAGTAACATAATATATATATTAGAGGAAAGCGCGATGTACATGTAAGTCTTCTTATACCAAGAGGTTCCGAATTGTTGTAGGTGGCTTCATAATGGTCTAGGGAGGAGGACCGAAACGTTGTTTAAAGATTCATCTCCAAATCTGGTGTTAGTAGTGAAATATTGCAGTCGAGGCGCTGTGGTTTATATTCTGCAATTAAGAAAAAAAGGCGCAGTTTAGAAAGTTTATCTTACTGTCTAGCTGAAGACCATCTTGAAAAAATAAACTTTGCAATACAAACTTCACTGAGACAGCGTTTCGAAGTGTTTAAATCTTGATAAAGATAAAAAATGATCAGAATACATCGAAATGATGTATCAGTATAAGCTTCTTCGACAAGAATATTTTCCCTTCACAGTTAAGAACATACACTTCCCATCCACTTCCAGTCTTTCCTATTTACTTCCCTGGAATAGGTAAGCCGACTAGCTATCAAGCAAAATATGAATCAATCACTAAGGTGTTCCTTCGGAACGTCAATTTGCCTCTTGTATCCGCCATTTACCCACGCAAGGGGACGACAAGAAAAAAATCATACGTACTCCAACATTTTTATTTGCGGGGTGTGGAATTTCACTTGAGTTGCTGATATTGATCACTGTTGCAACATTCATGCTCGTGTCGGCGTCATTACCTGCTGTTTTAAGTTTCATGTGATAATGGCGAGGGCGTCAGGTAATGGGAGTTCGGCTTTAATCGCATGATCTCTGGTTGTTGACACTGAGGTCGCCAGTGCCAGACTGTCTCCTCCCTTCCCCTCTCTCCCTCGTATACACACACCCTTTTTTCCCTTGATCTCCAATTCCTCGCTTATTACAGTAAAATTTTTGTTATTTATTAAATCAGGGAAAGAGTTGTTGAAGCAGCGATGTGTATGGATAGTAGAGAATCAGTTCAGTAATTAACCAAGTAGTCGAGTGAAGGCTCAGTTATACAAACCAAATTGTTATTTATTGGTAGATAATTGGTGAAAGTTGTCCCTAGTGTGGCAGGGTGAAAGTTGTCCCTGGTGTGGCAGGGTGAAAGTTGTCCCTGGTGTGGCAGGGTGAAAGGAGGAACGCAGAATACGCAAAGACGGACACAGTAAATTACAGATGCAGTTCCATCAGGAAGCCGCAAGCGGCCGTGTTCTAGAATCGCCGGGAGATTTAATTAGGAGAAGGAAGCCAATGACATGAAACTAATAAAAGTCATTGAGGATTAAGAAAAGAGAGTCCGCAGGATCATGCCGATACTGCTTATCGTGTGAGATTGAAGTTGAAGAATTTGTTGAAGAATTCCATGTACCAGCAGATAAAACAAGCGAGTTAACTCCATCATTTAAAAGTGGGACTTGCACAATAATGACAGCCTTCCTAAAAAGAGTGTAGTGCTAAGCAGGAAAAAAAACGTAAAAAAATATATATATAAATGCTGAAGATGATGGAACACCTATATGGGAAGTACTGGGAGGTGGGAAGTATTTTATTTTTAAATGTCAGCGTGGCAAGAACAGTGAGTCTATAGTTCACCCATAGATGTAGTCACTAAGTCAAAAAAAAAAAAATATATAGTTCCTGAGGAGAGTTGCCAGGAATGAATATTCTATTGTAGGTCAGAAAGAGAAACGAAAAAGGAAAACTAAGAATGAAATAGCGACAAAAATCAAGTTAAAAATCGGAAATGAACTTTTCAGACATAAATATACCCAAGTGTTATACATGTGTTTTTCTCATCAACTTGTTGGTATTGTGAGGTATAATAATAATAATAATAATAATAATAATAATAATAATAATAATAATAATAATAATAATAATAATAATAATAATAATAATAATAATAATAATAATATCGTTATTTCTACATGTACAAGGTATACAGACCATAGATGATATCAATGACATACTACTATATAGAAAGCCTCTTGTTATGCAGAGCATTTCGGGGAAATTAGGTCAATTTTGTGCCAAGGATGCGACGCACACCAGTCCACTAACACTGCTAGGTGAACAAGGACATCAGGTGTCTTAAAGAAACACGTCCTAATGCTTCCACCCGTACCGGGAATCGAACCACGGACCTTAATGTGTGAAGATGAACATATATGATCAAGTAATAAGCTTAAATATGGAAAGAGAATCTCTTACCAATATATATTCAAGCAAGAAGAGATGAACTATAGACCTGTCTCTTTAACACACTGATAAATGAGACATTTCTGCAACATTTGGCGAAACGTTTCCAGAATATAGATAACCAAATGTTGCACAAGTAGATTTATCAACTTATCTAAACTGTTTATTCGCAACACACTGTGAAAGGAGAATAGAGAAGATAGTCAATCACAAGGAGAATGATGGAGTGCCTGGAGAATCAAGGAATCATAATAAATAACTACTACTGGTTCACAGAGGAGATAAACTATCGTATGATTCAGAGGAACCGAGGTAAAGCAGGGAAGGTAAGGGTGGATAGACTCCTATAAGTTCTTGGCTTGTAAGAGGTATTAGATAATGTAATAAACCAGAAGGCTTCAGAAACTAAAAGAGCAGTTAGGAATAAAGTGGAAGGTAAGAGAAGGGAAAGTATAATACCTAAGCTAAAGAAAAACAGAAGGTATTGGAAGGTGACAAGTTGAATACTACAGGAATAAGTTATGGGAGAAAAACAGTTCTCAGATATGTGAACAATATATCAGAAGAGGTGAAATCCTATATTTTGCTGTTTGCAGATGTCAGAATGGTGGAGAAAACCTGAAGAGTGGAAAGAATGCAAGAGGACTTGGACAGACTCAAGGCATGGCCGTACAAATAGATATTGGAAAACAATCTCAGCATGCGTGAGATTCTGAATATTGGGGGAGTTGCTCTGTCATGATCTGGGGAGAGGGAAATAGAAGCATTGGAACCTGGAGCAAGAGTGCAGTAGTGGAGGCAGGATCCATACATAGCTTTAAGATGAGGTACGATAAGGCTCTTCGAGCAGGGAGAGAGTGGACCTAATAGCGACCAACGAAGAGGCGGGGGCCAGGAGCTGTCAATCGACCCCTGCAACCACAAATAAGTGAGTACACAAGAGTGAGTATACACAACACACACACACACACACACACACACATACACAGACACACACACACACACACACACACACACACACACACACACACACACACACACACACACACACACACACACAGTCACCAGATCAGTAAACACGACTCACTCACCACTTACTAGTAGTTCAGCATTATTCGATATTAGCCTCATCTATCTCACCTTCTTTTATATATCGTTGTATGTTTATATAAAGCACCAATGTATTATTATTATTATTTTTATTACTGATGTCATTATTATTGCTTTTCCATTATCATTAATATTTTGCGTACAGAAACACAAACAAGAAAATGCGTATAAACTCAACAAAGTAACAAACATCTACTCTCTTTGACATATGTAAATGAGCTGTCAGATGGAATAGACTGCAGAATGTTGTTGCTCGCTGACGTCGTCCGACTGACAGGGAGGATACGAATGAAAGAAGACGGCAAGAAACTACAATATGACCTACAGGAATGGTCCAGAAAGTGGCTGTTGGAGATCAACCCCCAGTACAGTGTGTCAGTGAAAATGAGCTGGAACTTTGGAATAAACTTATTCGTTTCCCACCGAGGCGAGGTGACCCGAAAAAGAAGCATTCATGAAGGCATTCAGGGAAACCGGTTAGCTGGACATGAGTCCTGGCGCTGGACGGGCACCTAAAGTCAGTACCTGACCAGCCGGGCTGTGGTTCGTACGTCGGGTTGCGTGAGGCCAACAGTAACAGCCTGGTTGATCAGGCCCTGATCCACCATGAGGCCTCAGAAGCGTCATTCTTGGAGACAAGATATTTTTTTTTAAACAAGATTTTTCACGATGCTGGGAAAGGGAGTGTCGTCTCCGCCTCTAGACTGAGCGTCTTCCCAACTTAAAACTTCGCTGAATCAATCCGATAGAAGTTTAAACGACGCTCAGTACGCTTTCAATACACACGACTGAGTTACTCTATTTGGGAAAATAGTACTGGGGAATACAGAATTTACTCAAAGAGGAATAATATTATATGGCAGGTATTACAATAATCGTTTACATAACTACGGTCAATGGGAATACAGAGAATACTTAGAAAAATATTACTTGCCATTAAGAAAGTTAAGTCTTCATGGTGTTTCTCTCTATGAGGACCACAGCATCATCATCTCCCTCTTCTGGTCTCACTCCACCGTAGTTGTGTCCCTGGCTTCTTGTCTGGCTCTCTCCTGGTTCTCTCTCTCTCTCTCCTAGCTCTCTCTCATCTGGCTCTCTTGCCTACCTCAGTCTCCTGGCTCTCTGACAACAAGAATCTCCTCGTATCTCCTTCCCACCCCAGTACACAGCTGTGCTGGCGCTCAGCATCACACCATTCCCCAAGGACATCAGGCTAGTTCTTGATTACGCAGCGCCAGAGTGGAGCCATCAGCCATTAAAGTCTATACAGAAAGTCGAAAGAGTTAAGAAGTTGCAACCAGATTTATACCAGAGCTAAGGGCTGTGAATTTCTGGGAAATATTAAAAGAAACGAATCTCTTGTCAAGGTAAGGGCGTATAGATTAGAGATGAAATCACGAATTACAAGAAATTTGGGAAATTGATAAAAGAGAGACTAGCATAAAACTAGGGGAAACAGTGAGGTAGATGGCAAAGGAAAAAAAATAAGATATATGGTTTCAAAACCAGATAGGGAAGAGTCTACGAGGGTAGGACCTGCTACTCAAGTTGAGTGAAGAGTTAAGCCAAGAGCAGGAAATCATCCGCTGTTGATTCAATTCGGTGGAGTGCGGACTGACCTCGCACACAGAGCTAACGAGAGAGAGAGAGAGAGAGAGAGAGAGAGAGAGAGAGAGAGAGAATTTTTACGTATAAATTATTTTTCTCTCACTTCTTCGAAATAAATATGATTATATATATATATATATATATATATATATATATATATATATATATATATATATATATATATATATATATATATATATTTATATATATATAATATATATATATATATATATATATATATATATATATATATATATATATATATATATATACAATTATGAATGCATTAATGCACACAGACATAGGAAACAAACTATAATGTGCTCAAACATTTTCATACAGGGAGATTCGATGTCGTGTTTAGTATTCACATCACAGGCAGCTTTGATTTCCAAGTTATTGGACTAGTCGGCAACCCAACTTCTGAAGCTGACACCCTGAATAATGCATTGTCTCTCTTGTAGAGAGATAAAGAGAGAGAGAGAGAGAGAGAGAGAGAGAGAGAGAGAGAGAGAGAGAGAGAGAGAGAGAGAGGTTGAT
>WNWK01004526.1:20000-32500 GCA_009830355.1 Cherax destructor | reverse complement strand
GAAGTGAGGGGCAATGATGAGGAGGACAAGGAACGAGAAGAAGGGGCTGTGAGGGAGGGGGGGGGGCAATGAGACACTGCAAATCTACCAACAGATATAAATCAAATCTTCCAGTTGTCCATTGAAAACAATATAATATTGAGTGACGACAAATTTCAGCATCATTATGGGGAAAAGAAAATATAAACTAGAACTTAGTATTAAAACTAACCACTCAGTAGATCGAAAATCTAACGGGAAAGACTTAAGAGTGATAATGTCAGAGGATCTCACCTTCAAGGATAACAACAGTGTCATTTTCACAACTGTGAGGCAAATGAAAGGATGGATAAGAAAAACTTTCAAAACTAGCTGAGTCAGTTATGATCTTTAGGTCACTTGTCCTTTCTAGACTGAAATACTGCTATACACTACCAGCCCTTTTTAAGAAGGGCGGAATAACAGACCTGGAGAATATACAGAACACTTTTCTTGCACCTAGAAATTTTAAGTCCTAATTTACTGGGAATGTGTTAAGTCCCTGGACCTGTAACCCTCACAAGTAGGCGAGGAAGATGCATTAAAATTTACAACTGGAAAATCCAAGAGGGAACTGTTCCGACTCTGCACACACAGCCTCCCACCAGCCATGACCTCCAGGTAGACATAAATCACTCCCTATGAAAGCAAGAGGCTCGGCACACGATGCAAATTGCCCCAGTAAACTCAGGGTGCTATGATAGCGCTAATAGATACCACCGTAAGATGATGACTAAGACACAAGTGCAACACCTAGGTATCCTTATTCTGATGACTTTTCGCCAACCAGAGTTTTATCATGAGGTGTTGGAACTGGAGACGGTGGTAATCAGGTACCTTAGCCTAGACCAGGGTTGTCTAACCTTATTAGCTTGTGCAACCCAAGCCATATTTATCCCAACCCAGGCACCCCATCTCATAAAATTTTTGTTAGTAAAAAAAAGATTGAAATAACATCCAGAATATACTGAATTAACATATTATATATATATATATATATATATATATATATATATATATATATATATATATATATATATATATATATATATATATGTCGTGCCTAATAGGTAAAACTGGTCAATTAGCAAGAACTCATTTAAAATAAAGTTCTTTCTAAAATTTTCTCTTATAAGTTCAAAGATATATTTTTCATTAATGTTAATGTAAAAAATTTAATTTTGCACCAAAAGTATCTTAGAAAACTTACCTAACCTTATTATAACAAGCGCAATTTAATTTAGCCTAACCCAACTAAATATATATTTAAATACGTTTACAATAATTTAATAATAAACAAACACAATGAAATATATTTTATTCGTTAGGTTCAGAATGATTTTTGCGAAATTATTGCATACACAAATTTTCGCTTGTCTTATATGGCAAGAAGAGCGTTGCTATTTAAGCCAAAATAGCAAGTTTTACCTAATCGGCACCATATATATATATATATATATATATATATATATATATATATATATATATATATATATATATATATATATATATATATAATATTGTTTATTTCCTTCACTTGTTACCTTTCTAACAGAGTAAAATAAAAAAAAACGAAAAACCTGAAGACCGAAAAAGGCAGAAAATTCATTCATACGTAACGCAAGGGGCAATGGCGTATAATTCCGTCAATGACTCACTGCACAACTTTCCAGTGCTGCTTTATCTTAGCTGGAACGCGCGACACGAGGCCTTAAGTCGAGTTTTGCTACGGTACAAACCTCGAGGAGGACAGGGGAGCCAGATATAAAAACAAGACGGTATGATCCGGCCGACACATGAAGGAAGACATCGCTAAGATAAACGCGCTAAAGTGGCTCCATTCTGGGTTTTACTCGCCTCATTAACTTGGACACTTAGGCGCTTCGGAGGCTCTCCTGGGATATAAACTGCGGCCCATTATCCCCTTTATTGTGGCTATCCTGTCAAAAATAAGTACGAAAATCAAAGTAATGTGGATCGCCTCTTTTGTTTTTCTAGTGTGGCACAGCCAACAGAATGTTGTTTTTAGAATAACACTTATAAAGGACAAAATCGTTACTATATAGTCAGAGGGTAAAAATAGAGATAAAATAAGGAATATTAAGTATAGATTTAGATCTTACGTTTAACTTCGAAAATCAAAATCATAAAATTTTTACCTATATTGTCGACAGTATAACTTACTGTTGTTGGCATTAACGAACTCACGTTGTCAATAGACCGTAACCTAAAGCAGAAATAAATATTAAATTGTTTATGCAAAAAACATATTAGTTTTATACTTTGCAAAGGATCCATCGTCGCGTAAAACTAAATTACTCGGGCAGGTTTAGCGGCAAAAACGAAAAGTGGACCATTAATTTTTTGCGTGAGAATGTGTCTATGTGTGCTCGCTTACCTATGGCTGCCAGTGTCGAGTCTCGGCTCCTGGCTCGGCCTCTGTTACTCATAAACACACTATCCGTGACCTCTACCTAAAACTGCGTAGAGAATCTGCTTTCACTAATGACTCATCCTTGTGGTCTCACTTCCTAAGTACCTTCACACTAAGTACTTTCTGGCGTATCTTTGTCTTACGTTTAACACTAATCTAAGAAAGCTATTTTAATTAAGCTAGTTTGCTATGTGAGTAGCTGTCGACACACCTGTTCGCCCCTGGCAATGATTTGGCTATGATAATAATAAATATATACAGCGTAAGAGTGAACGTAAAACGTATAAAGTTATCTCAGGTGACTGTATGTTGACATAGTCACATTCTTGTACTGAGTCTGATTGCCTCATATCTCAAAGCAAGTCCAGCGGTCACTTCCAGTAGTCAGGATCAGTAGTCACTTCCAGTAGTCAAGCTTAGTGGTCATTTTCAGTAGTCAGGATCAGTAGTCACTTGCAGTAGTCAGATTCATTGGTCACTTCCAGTAGTCAACTCTAGTGGTCAAGGATTCTTTGTTTACATTCTCTGTTTGCCAAGGGGAAGAGAGGAGAGGGGAGAGGAGAGATGAAAGGGAGGAGAGAGAAAGAGAGGAGGAGGAGAGAGGAGAGAGAGGAAGAGAGGAGAGGAGGAGAAGAGAGAGAGAGAGAGAGAGAGAGAGAGAGAGAGAGAGAGAGAGAGAGAGAGGGAAAGAGGAAGGAGGAGAATAAACAAAGTAGTGAATGGAGAAGAGAGAGTGGACGCTGATGGAGTATTGAAAACGGTGGGCGAGTGAACAGTAACAAAAGCAAAACTGATTGAAAATGGGGACAAGTGGGGACAGGCATAGAGAAAGGGTGAGAGGCAGTGACTGAGTGGGTGAGAGAGAGAGAAAGGGAAATAAAGAGATAGGGCGGTGGACATAAAGAATTGCGATAAGGGAGGCAAGATAGCGTGTGTGGTTTAGAAGAGAGAAAGAGAGAGAGAGAGAGAGAGAGAGAGAGAGAGAGAGAGAGAGAGAGAAGAGAGAGAGAAGAGAGAAGAAGACAGACAGACAGACAGACAGACAGACAGACAGACAGACAGACAGACAGACAGACAGACAGACAGACAGACAGACAGACAGACAGACAGACAGACAGAGACAGAGACAGACAGACAGAGACAGAGACAGACAGACAGAGACAGAGACAGACAGACAGACAGACAGATAAACAGATGGACTAACAAACGGACAGACAGACAGACAGTATAGATAGTGTCACAGAAAAGGAAGTGAAAGGAGTAATGAAGCAATATGAGAAACAAGGCGAGGGACACAGAAAACAACAAGAGGAACTGGAGAAACATAAGAAACAGAGGTAGAGACACACACACAGAGTAAACAAAGTTAACAGGAGGAGCAACAACAAGGACACTGCAAAAAAAGAGCAACAAATGGTCTTGGGCAACAGGGTGAACAGAAGAAGAAACAGTGACACGGGAACCAAATAGAAGGAACAGATAAAGAGAAAAAAGAAAAACTTACATGAAGCGGAGAATTATCGCTCTCCTGAAGCCGGTCATTTCCTGTTGACAAATGGCATAGAACCTGCAAAAATGATCACGTCCAGTTGCTCATTGAGCGCCGATATTCTTGTCCCCTGCCTGGTTGGCTGACTGGCTTGCTGGTTGGCTGTCTGGCTTGCTGGTTGGCTGACTGGCTTGCTGGTTGGCTGACTGGCTTGCTGGTTGGCTGACTGGCTTGCTGGTTGGCTGACTGGCTTGCTGGTTGGCTGACTGGCTTGCTGGTTGGCTGACTGGCTTGCTGGTTGGCTGACTGGCTTGCTGGTTGGCTGACTGGCTTGCTGGTTGGCTGACTGGCTTGCTGGTTGGCTGTCTGCCTTGTTGATTGTCTGACTGGCTCGTTGGCTGTCTGACTGGCTTGCTGGCCGTCTGACTGGCTTGCTGGTTGGCTGTCTGTCTTGCTGGTTGGCTGACTGGATGGCTGGTTGGCTGTCTGCCTTGCTGATTGTCTGACTGGCTTGCTGGCTGTCTGACTGGCCTCCTGGCTGTCTGACTGGCTTGCTAGCTGTCTGACTATCTTGCTAGCTGTCTGACTGGCTTGCTGGCTTTCTGACTGGCCTCCTGGCTGTCTAACTGGCTGGCTGGCTTGCAGGTTGTCTGACTGGCTGGCTGGCTGACTAGGTCGATTGGCAGAGTGCTTTTTTTGGTTACATAATACTGAAATTAAACGCGGGGATGAGAGGGGGGCGTCCTAGACCGAGGTTCATATCCAGGGTTAAGCGCCTCAACAACAGTGTTACAACACACTGATAAAGTTGAACCTAAACACTGATTAGCTAGTATGTTTATTTAGACACAGGTACACATAAGTACAATTATCATAGGTAGTGTAAATTACCCAGGATAACCCAAAAAAGTCAAACAAAGTTGCCCCCAATGGAAATAAAGCAAGGACCCCAATGGAAATAAGTCACTTTGTCTGACTTTTTTTTGGGTTATCGTAGGTAATTTACACATATGTTACTCTGCATGATAATTTGTGTAACTGTATTTATGTGTACTTAAATGAACTTTCTTCCTTACTTATTTGCTTATTAAGTGACTAGGTTCACCACAAGCTTCTCTCTCCCTATCCGTCGCCGAGTCGAATTTCACCGCCCAGGATATCCACTTCAGCGCCGCGTGCTGGAGTCTCTTTCACGCCAGCTCCGGTGGCACCGTGGTGCCATCTACACACCATTGACACCCATGTTTTCTCGGGGAGCAGTGTTTCCCACCACCCCTCTTCCCAGGCTGATTACACCCACAAGGGCACCGTTGAGTTGCAAAAGATGCAGATGTTACTGGTTTTGAGTGCGTGTTGTAAGTTGCAACTGCTCCGTGTGTGTGTTGTGTTGTGTGTACTCAGCTCATTGTACTCACCTAATTGTGGTTGCAGGGGTCGATTCATAGCTTGTGGCCCCCGTCTCTTCACTGGTCGCCACTAGGTTCACTCTCTCCTTGCTCCATGAGCTATATCATACCTTTTCATAAAACTATGTATGGATCCTGCCTACACTTCGCAACTTTCCAGACTATTACACTTCCTGACAACTCTAGGACTGAAGAAATACTTCCAAACACCCCTGTATTCAACTGAGTATTCAACTTCAAATTGTGACCCCTTGTTGCTGTGTCCCATCTCTGGTACATCCTGTCTCTGTCCACCTTGTTGATTCCTCTCAGTATTTGAGTGTGTGTGTGTGTGTGTGTGTTAGTTACCATTTTGTCCTAGGCACATGTCAATTAGACACTAGGCCTGTTGTATATATGTGTGTGTGTATGTGTATGTAAGGAAACACTTCGAAATGTTTCTGCCCCACCGGGAATTGAACCCGGCCCCTCCGTGCGTGAAGCAAGAGCTTTACCCACTAGGCCACCGGGGTGTGTGTGTGTGTGTGTAATCTGATTAGAACACAGGTTCATCACTGATCGTGCAGAGGCGAGAGTGTACCTGTGTTGTTGCTGAGGCGAGAGTGTACCTGTGTTGTTGCTGAGGCGAGAGTGTACCTGTGTTGTTGCTGAGGCGAGAGTGTACCTGTGTTGTTGCTGAGGCGAGAGTGTACCTGTGTTGTTGCTGAGGCGAGAGTGTACCTGTGTTGTTGCTGAGGCGAGAGTGTACCTGTGTTGTTGTACCTGCCACTGTTTTAGCTCACTTTCAGAATCAGTTTCCTTAATTATAAGTTTTTTAATTATAAGTTTCTGTAGTTTTTTTTAGACATTTCTTTACAGTGGCATTATGTGATAATATATGTTATTATGTCAAGCAGTTTTCAAAATATTTGAAAAATAGGCTTAAAGTGAAACTTTTTTGTAGTACCATTTTTAAGTGAGATTATCTTGAATGTTATTTGAAGTTAATTGATAATGTGTGAAGTTATGTGACGTTTTATGAAGGTATGTGAGGTTTTTATGAAGTTATGCGAATTTATGATGTGAGACTATGGGATATTATGTGATTTAAGTTCCAAGTTACGTGAGATGTGTAACTTGTGAGGTGAAGAAGTTATGAGGTTATGTGACATTAAATGGGCATAATGTGACGTTAATTGACGTTAAACGAACTTGTGTAAAGTTATGTAAATGTAGGTAACATACTATTAAGGTTATGTGAGGATATGCTATGTCATGTGTGGTTATGCGAGGTTATGTGTTGTTATGTGAGGTTATGTGAGGTAATGTAATGTTATGTGATGTTAGATAATAAGTGTAGCAGTAAAACCAAGTTTCACTTACAATTTAAGCACAAAGGGTGCAAAGTTTCAAGTGTATCTGTTGAGTCATTAAAACCAGAAGACCAGGATAAAGTTGACACGTAAGGGAAGAAAATCACCCTGAAGGAAATTGTAGAATATAACTTTGGTGTACCTGTGTCTAGCATTAGGAATAATATTAGGAAAGAAACAAATAATGACACTGAATGTTATAGGAATGCAGTTAGAAGCCTGAGTAGATCTACAACCCACTATGATAACATGAACGTAGATAAGAACGCTTATGGGGCAACTTGCAGTGTGGACACACTGACTGATGTTGTAGTGGCCAGGCTTAGGCTTAGTTACAAGTATTTATAGCAGTTTGCTAGACACACAGATGACAAGCAAATCAAATGCAAATTATGTGGCCAGGCCTATAGTCACTATCTTAAACACTATGTCCCTGATTGTCTAATTACTAAGGAATATAGAGACAGACAGTGAAATAAACTATATGACATGTCAAGATATCTTATTAGAGAAAATAAGATACCAGATATATTAAGCAAATTTCCTAAATTTGCATATGACAGATAAGCGAAGTGTAGATATAAATCAAGATGTACTCCTGTAAACCCTTTTGGGGCCTAGTGCCTAGGTCGTTTGTGTATCCATATGCTCTTGCGCTACCAACCACAGGATGGATGTGGGGTGAAAAATAAAGTAGGTACTTCCGCTGCAAAATCTAATCTAATCTAACCAGAAGCTGCATTATCTGCTGCATTATCTGCTGCATTATCTGCTGCATCATCTGTAAAGTTGGGAGAGCAGAAGTTGGAGCTTTCAGGAGAGACTCATTTTTAAACCAAAGCTGATGATATGAATGAAAATTTAGTGACTACACCACCATCACCACACCAGTATCGCCACCACCACCATACCACCAACACACCACCACACCACCACCACCACCACACCACCACTTCACCACCACCGTTACCATCACCACCACCACCACACCACCATCACCATCACCAACACCACCACTATTACCACCATTACCATCACTACCACCACCACACCACCGCCACCATCACCACTACCACCACTACCACCACCACCACACCACTGCCACCACACCACTGCCACCACACCACTGCCACCACACCACTGCCACCACACCACTGCCACCACACCACTGCCACCACACCACTGCCACCACACCACTGCCACCACACCACTACCACCACACCACTACCACCACACCACTACCAACACTACAACCACCACCACACCACTACCACCACACCACTGCCACCACACCACTACCACCACACCACTGCCACCACACCACTACCACCACACCACTACCACCCACCACTGCCACCACACCACTACCACCACACCACTACCACCACACCACACCACAACCATACCACTACCAACACTACCACCACCACCACACCACTGCCACCACACCACTACCACCACACCACTGCCACCACACCACTGCCACCACACCACTGCCACCACACCACTGCCACCACACCACTACCACCACACCACTGCCACCACACCACTACCACCACACCACTGCCACCACACCACTGCCACCACACCACTACCACCACACCACTACCACCACACCACTACCACCAACACCACACCGAAACCATTACCACTACCAACACTACCACCACCACCACACCACTGCCACCACACCACTACCACCACACCACTGCCACCACACCACTGCCACCACACCACTGCCACCACACCACTACCACCACACCACTACCACCACACCACTACCACCACACCACTACCACCACACCACTACGACTACCACCACACCACTACCACTACCACCACACCACTACCACCACACCACTGCCACCACACCACTACCACCACCACCACACCACTGCCACCACACCACTACCACCACACCACTGCCACCACACCACTACCACCACACCACTACCACCACACCACTGCCACCCACACCACTGCCACCACACCACTGCCACCACACCACTCCACCACACCACTGCCACCACAACCACTACCACCACACCACTGCCACCACACCACTACCACCACACCACTCCACCACACCACACTACCACTCACACCACTGCCACCACACCACTGCCACCACACCACTGCCACCACACCACTGCCACCACACCACTACCACCACACCACTACCACCACACCACACTACCACCACACCACTCCACCACACCACTCCACCCACCACTACCACCACACCACTACCACCACACCACTACCACCACACCACTGCCACCACACCACTACCACCACCACCCACCAGCCACCACACCACTACCACCACACCACTGCCACCACACCACTACCACCACACCACTACCACCACACCACTCCACCACACCACTACCACCACACCACTACCACCACCTACCACTACCACCACACCACTACCACCACACCACTACCACCACCACCACTACCACCACCACACCACTACCACCACACCACTACCACCACACCACTACCACCACACCACACCCACCCACCACTACCACTCCACCACTACCACCGACCACTACCCCACCACTCCACTGCCACCACCACTACCACCCACCACCTACCACCACACCACTACCACCACACCACTACCACCACACCACTACCACTACCACTCCACCACTCACCCACTCACACCACTACCACTACCACCACCCCACTACCACCACTACCACCACCACCACTACCACTACCACCACACCACTACCACTACCACCACACCACTACCACCCACCACACCACTACCACCACACCACTACCACTACCACCACACCACTACCACTACCACCACACCACTACCACTCACACCACTACCACCACCACTACCACTACCACCACACCACTACCACACACCACTACCACTACCACCACACCACTACACTACCACCACACCACTACCACTCACCACCACTACCACTACCACCACACCACTACCACTACCACCACACCACTACCACTACCACACCACTACCACACACCACTCACACCACTACCACCACACCAACTACCACTACCACCACTACCACTACCACCACACCACTACCACTCCACCACCACTACCACTACCACCACACCACTACCACCCACCACTACCACTACCACCACACCACTACCACTACCACCACACCACTACCACTACCACCACACCACTACCACTACCACCACACCACTACCACTACCACCACACCACTACCACTACCACCACACCACTACGACTACCACCACACCACTACCACCACACCACTACGACTACCACCACACCACTACCACTACCACCACTACCACTACCACCACACCACTACGACTACCACCACACCACCATCACAAGCAACATTCAGTGTTCAGGTTGGAGGTACCACCGTCAGCAGCTCACTGCAGACATGTTGATGTAGTGATAGTGGCTCTTGACTGGCACCATTAAATCGTGTTTTTTTTCTCTCTCTGTCTCTCTCTTTTAGCAGTCTCTCTTAAACAAAGGTTGCTCCATGTGCTGGCTATCGTCACTCCTATATCTGAGAGATCTTTGTTACGTGTGTGTGTGTACTCACCTAATTGTACTCACCTAATTTTGTTTGCAGGGGTCGAGACTCAGCTCCTGGCCCCGCCTCTTCGCTGTCCGCTACTGGGTCTCTGCTCTCCCTGCTCCATGAGCTTTATCATACCTTGTCTTAAAACTATGTATGGTTCCCGCCTCCACTATATCGTTCGCTAGACTATTCCACTTCCTAACTACTCTATGGCTGAAGAAGTGCTTCCTAACATCCCTTTGACTCATCTGAGTGTGTGTGTGTGGGGGTTGGTTAATGTAATGTCTACATGAAGCAGCAGTACTAACAACACCATCACTACCACTAACACCACCACCACACAAAACGCAGAGAGAGAGAGAGAGAGAGAAAGAGAGAGAGAGAGAGAGAGAGAGAGAGAGAGAGAGAGACCAGTACATGATTTCCTTACAGAATATTCAGGGTTCCCTACAGAACCCTCACTTTTTCCCTACAGAACCCTCACTTTTCCCCTACAGAACCCTCACTTTTCCCCTACTGAACCCCTCACTTTTTCCCTACAGGATCCTCAGTTATTCCTACAGAAACATCAGTTCCTCAAAACAGAATAACTTTCACTCATCATAAACTGTCTCTTCGCATAAACAAATGCGACGTTTCGAACTTGTACAGGCAGCAGCATTAGAGGTTTCTTGGACATCGAAGTGTGGATACCAGAATTTGTGTACAGATGTGACAGTATTTATTTTAGTTAAATAGGTCAGCTTTGGGGTGTGTGCCGCTGCGGTGTTCCACACGACAGTTACGCGGATTATGATCTACGTTTCGCCCGTCGTAATCCATCAGTCAAGGTTGGTTTCACACACTAAGTGATAAATGTTGACCAGACAGCTTTCTTCATCCTACGTCTGAAGGAACTCAATAAGTTGGAGGCAAGATGTACCTCTGAGAAGTTAAGTGTTAACTCTTCAGGTTCGAACCTCTGGACTCCGACAAGGGAGACGTGATCCTCTGAGAAGGACATTCATTTGTACAAAACTGTTAAAGTTATATATATATATATATATATATATATATAAAAATATAGAGCTATTAAGAATAAAAAAATGAGGAATTTAAACAATGTGAATTATCTTCATAACTTAGCTTCATTTATCTAAATTATGATATTTGCAAGTTATAGGCAGTCAGTCCTTCAAGAGGTAATGATTTAAGGAGCTGAAGTTATCCTCTCTTTCCTCGGATCACACCTGATTACCTTCCATTACCCTGATCCTGTATGACCCTTCTGGGCTTAGCCCTTTCCCAAAAATATAATAAAATAATGATACGTTTAATAATCATCGCGTAAACATTAAATTGCATAGCAAAAACGCACGCAAAAAAATGAATACTTTATTATGGTATTACTCAAGGTTAAATATTGTTACACTGGCTCCTGAAGAGTCTAGGAGAGTCCTGTTGACGACGAGGCTCCTTGAGTTATATCCCCACTGCTACAGTAATAACTTACGACGAGGCTCCTTGAGTTTTGTCCCCACTGCTACAATAATAACTTACGACTTAACCTTCTTACTCACTAAACTAGATCGTATTTGCTGTATGGTATCGTAAATCGTGGCTTTCACCTCACCACTCGTCCGCTACACAACGCACCAACCACGGGGAATCTAGCGTCACGGGCGGAATACGCTTAGGAAACGGCCGTGCGACCATTAGAAAAAATATATGCATTTTTTTTTTTTTACAGAATTATGACGACAGGGGCCTAAAAGCTGACATTTTAACATCGAATAAATTTGGAGAAATGTGAGATGCATGACAAGAGCTCTGGGTAATGTGGTCAGACACTCAACCGTGGTTGGAGTGGTTCTGGACGTAACGGAGTAGTAAAAGAACCTCTCCTTCGTGATGAGTGTGTTAGGTAAACACAGATTTTGATCTACCTTTAAGTAAAATTTAATAATTATATATATATATATATATATATATATATATATATATATATATATATATATATATATATATATATATATATATATATATATGAGGGTAGCCGCATAATATACTACACCAAAATTCTGTTTATGAAAAGGACAGGATGAGATTTCTGAAGATGTGTGCTCAAATCCGCGCAAGGATGTACCTTTGATATACCTTTGATGAGTTCCGAGACTCTTTCCACTCCCGGAGCCCGGCCATGGGCAAGGCTCCTCTGGTGTTTGTCTGGTTGAGAATATGGCCAAGTCATGC
>WNWK01004526.1:0-12500 GCA_009830355.1 Cherax destructor | reverse complement strand
GGTGGAGATGGTAGTGGTAGTGGTGGTGATGGTAGTAGTAGTGGTGGTGATGGTAGTAGTAGTGGTGGTAGTGGTAGTGGCAATAGTATAGTCACAGGAAAGGTTCCCTACTACTATCGCAGCTTGCTGTGCCACCCACATCCCCGTCTCCTCCCACCTACCCACCTACCAACATACCCACCAACCAACATACCCACCTACCAACATACCCACCAACCAACCTACCCACCTACCCACGCACCTACCCACCATCAATCACCTCTGACTCCTAATGACCTATTACTGCATGACAAACACAGCTACCAGAAGCATCGTTAGTATTTACAAACTGATGTATTTCTCCTGTGACATTTGTAGGGCCCTTTGGTGCCTGTGTACCGTGGACCCAACACTGTGTGTGTGTGTGTGTGTGTGTGTGTGTGTGTGTGTGTGTGTGTGTGTGTGTGTGTGTGTGTGTGTGTGTGTGTGTGTGTGTGACCTCGAAGTGATAGCATAATGTATGTAAGAGCACGCACACGCACACACACACACACGACCTACAAGGTATAGTGGCCTTTGGAAGGCAGAGGAGACGTATGGGCTTTTAGGTAGTACTTTTTCAGTCTAAGTATGGTAGTGAAGTAGTATGAGGTATGTAAGTGGTGGAGACAGACTCAGTACAAACAAGACAGGACTTAATCGTCCAGAAACAAGTTAACGAAACTGAAGGAGAGGCAGGAGCCGAGACTCGACCCCCAGCAAACATAAATCAGTGAGCACAAGTTAGCGAGTACACGCACTCGCGTAAACTCGTGTCTTTGACCTGCATACAGTACAGTGAGTGCTTAGTAGTTGAAACATAGAAGAGTAAGCGATATGTATAATGGTGCGGCTAGCACCAACAGCCTGGTTGATCAGGTCATCCACCCACCGGGAAGCCTGGTCTGGGACAGGGCCTGGGGGGCAGTGACCCTCGTGAGACACTCCAGGGAGATGAAATGTATTAGATTAGATGAACAGGAATAAATTAAAACAGATAAAGTGTATAAATAAAATGTATAAATAAAGAGTAGATGAAATGAACGGTAATAACGAAAGCACAAGAGTAGAGGAAGTGTTTATAAGAGTAAACAAAACGAAAGAGTTAAACCGAGACTGTCAGCATATTGTGAAACTTGAACATTGTCTGAGGACAGCTGGGGACCAAGACACTCTCCCTGCAAAATCGCAATGAACTTGCAATTGCAGGGTCGCTGGCTCTGTTTCAAGTACTCCTTAAATAGTAGAAGAGATTGCAATCAGGAGGAGAATGGTGGTCCTCCACCATTCTCCCTCGGTGGGGAAGAAATGGGCTGGGAGAAGTGAGGGTGTCGTAAGAGACAACCAGCACGGAGAGAGACAGACAGAGACAGAGAGACAAACAGACAAAAAAAGCCTTGTCTTACAAAACTATTTGAGTTTTACGATAGTGTCACAAATAACGCAGGGAAGAAAATGGTGAGTTGACTCCATTTTTCTGAATGGCGAAATGGTTTACGCACTGGCCTGGAGTTTTACTACTCACTGGCCATGGGTTCAACCCCCACCTGTTCCGTGGTTCATACCAATGAGTGGTCAATAAACCAGGAGAGCAGGCAGGGACACCGGGGAAGGTATCACAGCGGATCGTATGATACCTAATGAGGGAGACAGCGATGATCAGGTGAAGGGATATCAGGAGGGAGCAGAGATGACAAGCGGGTCACCACAAGGGTGGATGCTGAGACCAGTATTGATTCTCTTGTACGTAAAAGACATTGCAGAAGATGTAAATTCTGTATTTTACTGTTTGCAGTTGATGTTAATCCAGTGTAAGGAATAAAAAATTGAAAATGCGGAAAGACTGCAACGTAGACTTGGGCAAACTAAAGGGATACCCAAACAATTGGTTTTTGGAATTCAGGTCCAGCAAATGTAAAGTTAGGAATGGTTTGGAAAGTCAAAAAAATAAAAAGACCGGTGATTGGGTATATAAAATAATATATAGAGAGACTACAAACCACAATAAAAAAAACAACCTTGGTAATTATAGTACCATATATATATGTCACCGTGGTTGTTCAATATATTTATAGATGGGGTTGTAAGAAAAGTGAATGCGAGGGTCTTGGCAAGAGGTGTGGGGTTAAAAGACAAAGAATCAAATACAAAGTGGGAGTTGTCACAGTTGCTTTTTGCTGATGACACTGTGCTTTTGAGAGATTCTGAAGAGAAGTTGCAGAGGTTGGTGGATGAATTTGGTAGGGTGTGTAAAAGAAGAAAATTGAAAGTGAATATAGGAAAGAGTAAAGTGATGAGGATAACAAAAAGATTAGGTGACGAAAGATTGGATATCAGATTGGAGGGAGAGAGTATGGAGGAGGTGAATGTATTCAGATATTTAGGAGTGGACGTGTCAGCAGATGGGTCTATGAAGGATGAGGTGAATCATAGAATTGATGATTGGAAAAGGGTGAGTGGTACACTGAGGAGTCTGTGGAGACAGAACTTTGTCCATGGAAGTAAAGAGGGGAATGTATGAGAGTATAGTTATACCAACACTCTTATATGGGTGTGAAGCATGGGTGATGAATGTTGCAACGAGGAGAAGGCTGGAGGCAGTAGAGATGTCATGTCTGAGGGCAATGTGTGGTGTGAATATAATGCAGAGAATTCGTAGTTTGGAAATTAGGAGGAGGTGCGGGATTACCAAAACTATTATCCAGAGGGCTGAGGAGGGGTTGTTGAGGTGGTTCGGACATGTAGAGAGATTGGAACGAAACAGAATGACTTCGAGAGTGTATAAATCTGTAGTGGAGGGAAGACGGGGTAGGGGTCGGCCTAGGAAAGGAGGGAGGGAGGGGGTAAAGGAGGTTTTGTGTGCGAGGGGCTTGGACTTCCAGCAAGCATGCATGAGCGTATTTGATAGGAGTGAATGGAGACAAATGGTTTTTAATACTTGACATGCTGTTGGAGTGTGAGCAAAGTAACATTTATGAAGGGATTCAGGGAAACCGGCAGGCCGGACTTGAGTCCTGGAGGAGGGTGTTAATGTTGCAGTTTTATAACTGTAGTGTAAAGCACCCCTTTGGCAAGACAGTGATGGAGTGAATGATGATGAAAGTTATTCCTTTTCGGGCCACCCTGCCTTGGTGGGAATCGGCCGATGTGTAATAATATATATATATATATATATATATATATATATATATATATATATATATATATATATATATATATATATATATATATATATATATATATATATATATATATATATATATGTATATATATAACAGAAGTGTCTGAGAAATAAGTGGGTACAGAAACCTTGAGATGAGCTATATGGAAAACATTACCAGAGAATCTGTCAGCATCCTGTACAGGACACGTGTCAGTTCCGTCAGAAGATGCAGCTCCTCCCTGGTGCTCGCACCTGACCAAACATATACTAACAACAAGACTGGTCCTAGGGCTACGTGGGCTCACCTACGAGATGATAAAATAGCTGAAAATGATGATCTTACAAGAATTAGGGGAGACATGATGGTAACGTTCAAAATACTCATGGGATTTGATAGTGTTCACATGAATCAACTGTTCGACAGGCGAGGATCATCAAGAAGGTGGAAAGAGAAGTTAACGAGGACTGGTAGAGGCAAACACCATACACAGTTCTACGGATAGATACGACATAAGCACATACACTCACGCAGGGATGTTAGGAAATAATTTTTCAGTCTCAATGTAATAAATTTTGGGAATTTACTAGATGAGTAACCGAGAGAGAGAGAGATTCAATACACAGTTTCTAGAAAAGGTATGATAGTGCTCATGATACACCCATGAGCTATGATTCGACCCCTGCAATCACAATTAGGTGAGTATACACACACACACACACACACACACATACGCACACGCACACGCACACACACACACACACACACACACACACACACACACACACACTATCTGTCGCCTTTTCTCTCATCGACCCTCTGTTTATTGTCGTATTTTTACTTTCCTGTGTTTATTCTGTCCACTTTGTAGTCATTTGCCTTTCTTTGACCACGTCCCTTCCCCTCCCTCCCCTCCCCCCCTCCTCTCTCTCTATCACCCCCCTCCGTTCTTCTGTTTTTGACTGCCTCCCTTGCATCTTCCTCCGTATTCCCATTCCCCTTTTTATTGTTTTTTTGCTTAACCTCTTCTTTCCTCTTTCACCTTCCTCCTCCACCTCTAGCTTCTTTCTTATTTAAGTCCACCCCCATCTGTATCTCTTTCCCCTCCCACTCCCTCTTCTCCCTCCACCACCCCTCCACCCTCTCTTTCCCATCCACCCTTTCTTTCCCCTCCTTCCTCTCTTTCCCCTCCACCCACTTTTTTGCCCTCACCCACTCTTTTCCCCTCCACCCTCTCCTTTCCCCTCCACCCTCTCTTTTCCCCTCCACCCACTCTTTTCCCCTCCACCCACTCTTTTCCCCTCCACCCACTCTTTTCCCCTCCACACACTCTTTTCCCCTCCACCCTCACCCTCCACCCTGATCCTCCCCTTGTCTTTTTGGATGGTGTGTTTTTCCAGCTGAGTCGTGTCACTCAGCCTGTGGCAGGGATATTTATGGTTCATAGCAGGGACCTTTAAGCTCGTGGCAGGGACATTTATGGCTAGAGGAAGGTACATTTTAAGCTCGTGGCAGGGACATTTATGGCTCCAGGAAGGTACATTTTAAGCTCGTGGCAGGGATATTTATGGCTCCAGGAAGGTATATTTTAAGCTCGTGGCAGGGACATTTATGGCTCCAGGAAGGTACATTTTAAGCTCGTGGCAGGGACATTTATGGCTCCAGGAAGGTATATTTTAAGCTCGTGGCAGGGACATTTATGGCTCCAGGAAGGTACATTTTAAGCTCGTGGCAGGGATATTTATGGCTCCAGGAAGGTACATTTTAAGCTCGTGGCAGGGACATTTATGGCTCCAGGAAGGTACATTTTAAGCTCGTGGCAGGGATATTTATGGTTCATAGCAGGGACCTTTAAGCTCGTGGCAGGGACATTTATGGCTCCAGGAAGGTACATTTTAAGCTTGTGGCAGGGACTTTCCTGACTTGTTTCAGGGATTTTAAAGGCTTGGCAGGGACAATTCAAGGTTCGTGACACGGACATTTATGACTTTGCCTAAAATGGTATGGATATTTATCACTAAAGAACATAACACGGGAGCACTGCAGATTACCTGTAGCAGTTTTCGAGGGTCATCGCCTCCGCAGCCCGGTCCCAGACCAGACTTCCTGGTTGATAATCTGATCCACCAAACAGTTGGTGCCCGCCACCCACACACAGCGGGGGCGTTGACCCCCCGGAACACCCTCCAGGTAGATTCCAGGTAGACAGTCTGGCTCATTAGGCACAGTGTTAAGGGATCTGTATAGTTCTCTCGAAGACAGCCAGGAGTCTATTGGTAATCCCCCTTATGCGTAACGGGAGGCTGTTGAACAGTCTAGGGCACCTGACACTTATTATGAACGTGTTATTGCTTTCTGCGCTCAAAGGAAGACTTGGTTGATATCTCTGTCAGTGTTAGATATGAAAATGAGGAAGAGGATGGGGTGAGAGCTGTACCTTGGTTTTCGCTGTGGCCGCCTCTGACTTTGTTTACTCTTACTCTTTGTGCTGTTCTATTGGTTCGAAAGTTAACGATCCATCTGCCCACTTTTCCAGTCATTCTTTAAACACGCATTTTGTGCGCTATTACACAAAATGCGTGTTGAAGGAGTCACTGGAAGAGTGAGCAGGTGTAAATTTTGTTGCAACTTTCTTGTCAGCTTACGTCAACACTTATTAGTGTTTTTTCGATTCGTACACTCGAGTGAAAATTTAGTAGTGGTAGTAGTAGTAGTAGTAGTAGTAGTAGTAGTAGTAGTAGTAGTAGTAGTTGTTGTAGTAGTGGTATTAGTAGTAGTAGTAGTAGTAGTAGTAGTAGTAGTAGTAGTAGTAGTAGTAGTAGTAACAGTGGTAGTAAAATTTCTTCCAGTCATAGTAATGATAGTAATATTAGTGGTAGGAGTAGCAGTAGTATTATTGGTATTACAGTTATTATTATTATTATTATTATTATTATTATTATTATTATTACAGTTATTATTATTATTATTATAATTATTATTATTATTATTATTATTATTATTATTATTATTATTATTATTATTATTATTACTGAGGATGTTGAGAGTATTGTTTTAGTAGTGGTAATTGGTATTGTTACATCAATATTAATTTCAGTGGTAGAATTAGCGGAAAGAGTAGAGGCATTAATTGAAGTAACAGAGTCAGTAAAGAGAGAGAGATTAGAGTAGTGGCAGTAACAACAGTGGGAGACATACGTAAATACGAATGAGTAAGTTTATTTAGGAAAGAGATATACATAAGTACAATTATCATACATATTATAAATTATCTATGATAACCCTTAAAAAAAAAGACAAAGTGACTTATTTCCATTGAAGTTCTTGCAACACAGAAGCATGAGCAGACAGTAGCGACCTCCCAGACTGTCAGCCAGTGCCTGTGATCCAGTGGGACCCACGGCCTCGGCCCATTATGGACCTCTGTAGTCTGCTGACTACCTCCACGTGATAGGTATAGGGTGACCAGCGTCCACACCACGAGTCTGGGGTGACCACCGTCCACACCACGAGTCTGGGGTGACCGCCAGTCACAGGATCGGTATATTATGCATAACAAAACCATTACACTACCTGGTGTCCGTAACAGTGTATGCTCAATAAATTTCCTCCCTGGACTTAGTTTCCAAAGTCAGTTGTGTTTACGTTTTCGCTGCTTATTTGACATGATTCATAGGCCTACAATCACAGTAGGCCATGTGGTAGTCGTGCTGAGGTTTAAAAGAGACACATTTTACAACTCTCAGTTATATGACACGAGTTTCACCATCTGGGTTAAAGGGAAAATAATAGTTTACAACACTTAACAGCCTGGGTCTTGTGCCTACTGGACATTTAAAGCTGTAAAGTAACCTCTCTGAGGTTCTGAGGTCGCCCTCTGAAGTTGCTCCTCAATGATGACATGACAGCTTATATATATATATATATATATATATATATATATATATATATATATATATAAACACGCTGGATAACAGGTATATCTAGCTACTTCTACTTACACTTTAGGTCACACTACACTGGCATACACATGCATATATATACATACACACATCTAGGTTTTTCTTCTTTTTCTTAATAGCTCTTGTTCCTTTTATTTTCTCTATTGTCCATGGGGAAGTGGAAAAGAATCTTTCCTCCGTAAGCCATGCGTGTCGTATGAGGCGACTAAGATGCCGGGAGCAATGGGCTAGTAACCCCTTCTCCTGTACAAATCTACTAAAAACGAGAAGAAAAACTTTATAAAATTGGGTTGTCTGAATGTGCGTGGATATAGTGCGGATGATAAGAAAGAGATGATTGCCGATGTTATGAATGAAAAGAAGTTGGATGTCCTGGCCCTAAGCGAAACAAAGCTGAAGGGGGTAGGCGAGTTTCAGTGGGGAGAAATAAATGGGATTAAGTCAGGAGTATCTGAGAGAGTTAGAGCTAAGGAAGGGGTAGCAATAATGTTGAAGGATCAGTTATGGAAGGAAAAGAGGGAATATAAATGTGTAAATTCAAGGATTATGTGGATTAAAATAAGGGTCGGATGCGAAAAGTGGGTCATAATAAGCGTGTATGCACCTGGAGAAGAGAGGAGTGTAGAGGAGAGAGAGAGATTTTGGGAGATGTTAAGCGAATGTATAGGAACTTTTGAACCAAATGAGAGAGTAATTGTGGTAGGGGACCTAAATGCTAAAGTGGGAGAAACATGCAGAGAGGGTGTAGTAGGTAAGTTTGGGGTGCCAGGTGTAAATGATAATGGGAGCCCTTGATTGAACTTTGTATAGAAAGGGGTTTAGTTATAGGTAATACATATTTTAAGAAAAAGAGGATAAATAAGTATACAAGATATGATGTAGGGCGTAATGACAGTAGTTTGTTGGACTATGTATTGATAGATAAAAGACTGTTGAGTAGACTTCAGGATGTACATGTTTATAGAGGGGCTACAGATATATCAGATCACTTTTTAGTTATAGCTACAGTGGGAGTAAAAGGTAGATGGGATACAAGGAAAATAGAATCAGTAAGTAAAAGAGAGGTGAAGGTTTATAAACTAAAAGAGGAGGCAGTTAGGGTAAGATATAAACAACTATTGGAGGATAGATGGGCTAGTGAGAGTGTAGGCAATGGGGTCGAAAATGTATGGGGTAGATTTAAAAATGTAGTGTTAGAGTGTTCAGCAGAAGTTTGTGGTTACAGGCGAGTGGGTGCGGGAGGGAAGAGGAGCGATTGGTGGAATGATGATGTAAAGAGAGTAGTAAGGAGAAAAAGTTAGCATATGAGAGGTTTTTACAAAGTAGAAGTGATGCAAGGAGGGAAGAGTATATGGAGAGAAAAAGAGAGGTTAAAAGAGTGGTGAAGCAATGTAAAAAAAGAGCAGATGAGAGATGGGTGAGATGTTATCAGCAAATTTTGTTGAAAATAAGAAAAGTTTTGGAATGAGATTAATAAGTTGAGGAAGCCTACAGAACAAATGGATTTGACAGTTAAAAATAGGAGAGGAGAGTTATTAAATGGAGAGTTAGAGGTATCGGGAAGATGGAGAGAATATTTTGAGGATTTGTTAAATGTTGATGAAGACAGGGAAGCTGTGATTTCGTGTGTAGGGCAAGGAGGAATAACATCTTGTAAGAGTGTGGAAGAGCCAGTTGTGGGTGTAGGGAAGTTCGTGAGGCAGTGGGTAGAATGAAAGGGGTAAGGCAGCTGGGATTGATGGGATAAAGATAGAAATGTTAAAAGCAGGTGGGGATATAATTTTGGAGTGGTTGGTGCTATTATTTAATAAATGTATGGAAGAGGGTAAGGTACCTAGGGATTGGCAGAGAGCGTGTATTGTTCCTTTGTATAAAGGCAAAGGGGACAAAAGAGAGTGAAAAAATTATAGGGGAATAAGTCTGTTGAGTGTACCTGGTAAAGTGTATGGTAGAGTTATTATTGAAAGAATTAAGAGTAAAACAGAAAGCAGGATAGCAGATGAACAAGGGGCTTTAGGAAAGGTAGGGGGTGTGTAGACCAAGTGTTTACAGTGAAACATATAGGTGAACAGTATTTGGATAAGGGTAAAGATGTTTTTGTGGCATTTATGGATTTGGAAAAGGCGTATGATAGGGTAGATAGGGGGGCAATGTGGCAGATGTTGCAGGTGTATGGAATAGGAGGAAGGTTACTGAAAGCAGTGAAGAGTTTTTATGAGGATAGTGAGGCTCAGGTTAGAGTGTGTAGGAGGGAAGGGACTATTTCCAGTAAAAGTGGGCCTTAGACAAGGATGTGTGATGTCACCGTGGTTGTTCAATATGTTTATAGATGGGGTTGTAAGAGAAGTGAATGCGAGGGTCTTGGCAAGAGGTGTTGGGCTAAAAGATAAAGAAGCAAATACAAAGTGGGAGTTGTCACAGTTGCTTTTTGCTGATGACACTGTGCTTTTGGGAGATTCTGAAGAGAAGCTGCAGAGGTTGGTGGATGAATTTGGTAGGGTGTGTAAAAGAAGAAAATTGAAAGTGAATATAGGAAAGAGTAAGGTGATGAGGATAACAAAAGAATAGGTGACGAAAGATTGGATATCAGATTGGAGGGAGAGAGTATGGAGGAGGTGAATGTATTCAGATATTTGGGAGTGGACATGTCGGCGGATGGGTCTATGAAGGATGAGGTGAATCATAGAATTGATGAGGGGAAAAGGGTGAGTGGAGCACTTCGAGTCTGTGGAGACAAAGAACCTTGTCCATGGAAGTAAAGAGGGGAATGTATGAGAGTATAGTTATACCAACGCTCTTATATGGGTGTGAAGCATGGGTGATGAATGTTGCAACGAGGAGAAGGCTGGAGGCAGTGGAGATGTCATGTCTGAGGTCAATGTGTGGTGTGAATATAATGCAGAGAATTCGGAGTTTGGAAATTAGGAGGAGGTGCGGGATTACCAAAACGATTGTCCAGAGAGCTGAGGAGGGGTTGTTGAGGTGGTTTGGACATGTAGAGAGAATGGAACGAGACAGAGTGACTTCGAGAGTGTATAAATCTGTAGTGGAGGGAAGGCGGGGTAGGGGTCTGGCCTAGGAAAGGTTGGAGGGAGGGGGTAAAGGAAGTTTTGTGTGCGAGGGGCTTGGATTTCCAGCAAGCATGTGTGAGCGTATTTGATAGGAGTGAATGGAGGCATATGGTTTTTAATACTTGACGTGCTGTTGGAGTGTGAGCAAAGTAACATTTATGAAGGGATTCAGGGAAACCGGCAGGCCGGACTTGAGTTCTGGAGATGGGAAGTACAGTGCCGGCACTCTGAAGGAGGGGTGTAAATGTTGCAGTTTTATAACTGTAGTGTAAAGCACCCTTCTGGCAAGACAGTGATGGAGTGAATGATGATGAAAGTTTTTCTTTTTCGGGCCACCCTGCCTTGGTGGGAATCGGCCGATGTGTTAATAAAAAAAAAAAAAAAAATATATATATACACTCACATATTAGAGGCTGAATAGGAGATGCAAGAATAACCACCTCCTGGTGTGGATTGTAATGAGACACTGCTACATCTTCACCCCCTAACCCCACTTTCCCCATCACCCATTTCTTCCCCTCACCCATCATGAGAGCTCCCCCCTTCTCCACCCACCACCCCTCTACTCTTGTTCTCCCTGGGTATCTCCTCTCCTACCAACTCTGTCCCCCTCACCTTCCCCAGCTTCCTCATTCTTCCAGCTACTCTTCACTCACCCCTACGCAGGTTGACTGTGATTTCTGCACAGGTCACGCACAGGTCACTGGTCACTCACAGGTCATTCACAATAGGAGGTATATCCCTGATGGGGTATACCTCTGATGGGTATCCTTCTGAGTGGTATCTCTTACGAGATTCTTTCTGATGGTCATTTTTCTGTGGTGGACCATTCTAAAGGGTATGTATCTTTTTGAAGGGGATAAGTACGTTTTTAGGAGGTATATTTTGAGGGTATCTTTTTTTGAGGGTGTATTTTTTTGGGGAAATATCTTGTTTGAAGGTGATAACGTTTTGAGTATGTATTCTTTTTAGAGGAAGCATCTTTTTTGAGGAAGATTTTTATAGGTATCTTTTTGGAAGAGGTAACTTTTTGAAGTGGTACCTTTTTGAGGAGATATCTTTTTATCTTTTTTAAGGAAGGTTATCTATTTCAGGGTGGTATCTTTTTCTTTCATTTATTTTCTGTCGTCTACATTGAAAGAGAGAGAGAGAGAGAGAGACGTCCACTCATATGGAGATCTACATTAAGCAATAAATCGTAGCATTTTTCCTCGAGTCTGGCATTCATTGTAGAGCCTTGCAAAGCATTTATTGCAGAATCTTGCAAACTAGCTGATGTTGTGAACCACACTGTTGTGTGTGTGGTAATTTCTGCCTTTTGTTTACAAAGTTTTTTTTGTACGTAGGCTTTTACTATTGTTCGTCCGTTCTTTTTCAGTTTCTCTCTCTCTCTCTCTCTCTCTCTCTCCTCTCTCTCTCTCTCTCTCTCTCACACACACACACACACACGTCACAGTTACAGTATATTCTTGGACTGCAAAATAGTATTCGGTATCGTACCAAACAACAGAGTGGTCCAAAAATAGGAGCAGGCAGGTATAAGAAAAAAGTATTTACAATGAATGAACAAATACCTAAGGTAGAGGAGGCAGAGTGCCATGGCCCTGGAGCAAGTGCCATAACAGACAAGTGTGACAAGTGGAGCTTCTCATGACATGAACAAGCTTCTCAATGGACCCCAATGGAAATAAGTCACTCTGCCTGACTTTTTTGGTTGGGTTATCCTGGGTTTTCTACACATATGCTGCTATGTATGATAATCTATGTAACTGTATTTGTGTATACCTGAATAAACTTACTTATTCTCATGGCATGAACCTGTATACGACATACGTCCGACCTGCAGTATCGTGACGTATGCAGTTGTTATGAGTCATTGTATAACCTATCAAGGCTCATGGAGTATATAGCACCGTCATGAGCCTATATACGACATATAACAAGGCTTATGGAGTATGTAGCACCGTCATGAGCCTATATACGACATATAACAAGGCTTATGGAGTATGTAGCCCCGTCATGAGCCTATATACGACATACATTAGACATGTCATGGAGTATGTAAAATCGTCATTAGCCCACCTTTGATATACCTTTGAAGAGTTTCGAGAGTATCTACTCTCTGAGCCCGGCCATGGGCCAGGCTCGTCTGGTGCTTGCCTGGTCAACCAGGCTGTTGCTGCTGGAGGCCCGCTGCCCCACATATCCATCACAGCCTGGTTGATCTGGCACCTGGTGAAGATATTTGTCCAGTTTCCTCTTGAAGGCTTTTACACTGGTTCCAGCCG